>JBDJHY010796199.1:0-15298 GCA_039654485.1 Withania somnifera | reverse complement strand
TATTATATCTCTTCAAACTCTCCGCTTAAATAATAATTAGAATTAGTTTAATCCAATTAAATAGTTAATACAAATCCTTGTGGGTTCGACATCCGGCTCGAAAGAGCCACTATATTACTTGTACGAACACGTACACTGGCGTGTGCATTTGGACGCAACAACCCTGTGCGTCTCCAATAACTCCAAGGTCCATAGATGCTCCTCATATACATCGATAAACTCATAGGGGTCTTTCCCCTGGGCTCTTGAGAACCTAGCGTAGGCAATCTGCAAAAAGTGGTCTAACAACTTCTGCACCTCAGAGGCGGGTATAGTAGGGACTACTGCTGGTATAAATATAGTAATAGTCTAGGTTGGTGTGGTTGGTGGCATTGGCGGTGCTACTGGGGTTGTACACACTATGGGAGGCGATGTACCCTGTACCGCTCCCTAAGAAAATGACTGGGGCCTATTTGTCGATGCCTCATCGAGCATCTGCAACATCTTTTATAACAAATATCTGAATACGACATGAGGTGCAGACTGTGGTGGTAGTGCATAAGCTTTCAGCGGATGTGTAGTGGCTAGGTAGTAACAACTGGCTGAGCATTACCCTACCCCATCCTGACCTATTTGGGGAGGGTATCGATAGACTAACCACAGTTTCACCATCTACAAAAGAGTGAATCAAAAGTGAGTTTTTCAGAACGGTTTGAGTATCAACACACGAAAAGATTCAAGAGATGAAAGCTTTCATAAGGCACCCCATAAACTCCTAAATATTGGATGTGGACGTCAACACACCAATCTGTAGAACTATACTAGGTACTTGCTCTAATGCCAAAGATACCAGTGAACCTATGCTCTAATACCGCTTTGTCATGACCCGAATTTTGGATAATGATGGCATCTATAACCCTCATGTAGAAAAGCCTATCCCTACAGCCTATAGCAACTCGCAGTGGGCTGTAAACGCTCATAAACAATAATAAGGTAATAACATAAGCAAAAATATACAACAATGGAAGCAGAATGAATATATATACTACCCAAATCCCAAAACTTGGTGTCAATGGCATACACAGATGCTAAAAAGAGTATCCAAAGATAAATATATACAAGTAAGACTCCTAAGTATTAGTACTACACAAGTCCTTTCACAAACAATGTAGAGTAGGCTATGGCAGTAAGGAAACCACAATGATCTCAACCACTAAAGCTCACCGTAGTCTCCGCAGATCAACAAATCTACCCAGTATGATCACATCTCCTATGATAACCCTTACCCGTATATGCACCATAAAAATGGTACAGAAGTGCAGCATGAGTACCAACTATGGGTACCTAGTAGGCATCATAAGCCGACCGGGCTAAAATAAAATACAAGTAAAAAATGGTGAGGATAGTAAAATAGGTCAATAATGATAAGTAACCAATAGAGGACTAACTGCAAAATACAGAATAGGTACTACAATCGGATACTAACTACAACTAATAGAAAGAAAGTATGAGAACTAAACAGGTAACCTAAGCACGATTGTCATACAAGAATGATCAACTATCTCATAGGATTGAAAATGGCCATAGGAAATATACCTGAACTCCAACTGACTATCATATAACAAAATACGACAGTCGAAGGTAATCAAAAGTAATAAGGTGTGAATGTAAATATAAATAAAGTAAGGAACAACTATTAACCCAAATGGCCTCCCATAAGTCCACTGAGTACAAACAGAAAGAACACAAAAAACCTACCTAATGCCCTATCCTGCTGGTAGGCACAGACAACACAACAAGCTCATCGTGACTCCTCCTTTAAGACCAACAAGTACAAACAACGCGAGTAGAATAAATGCATAGGGGTACGAAAAAGTAAATCAGAATATAGCCATCTCGTAACAGGAGGCCACACTTTAGTGACAATAGTGAGGTCTATCCTGTAAAGGTCTATACCTCCTAATCTTAGCAAGTTTCGTTCCCTAGGAGGCCCTGTAATAATATCAATAGTATGGGCCTCGCCCAGGAGGTCCGTGCAACACCAATAGTGGGGGCCTCTCCTCGGTCCGTGCACTGGGAGGCCCCACCTCAATATCAATATTATGGGCCCCACCTAGTAGGTCCGAACCTCTATATAAATAGTGTAAGGCCCACCCCGAAGGTCCGCTCCTTAGTATCAATAGTAGTGGAAGCGCTCTGGAGTTCCCCAACTCCTAATAAATAGCAGGGTTCACACCCTGGGATGCCCCGCCTCAATATCAATAGTATGGACCCCACCAAGGAGGTCTGCACCTCAATGTCAATTGTAGGCGCCATGCCCCAAAGGTCTGTTCCTTCTAATCAATAGCAGGGGTTGTTCCCTAGTAGGCCCCACCTCAAAATAACAGTATGGGCCCTGCCTAGGAGGTCCACGCCTCAATATCAATAGTGAGGGCCACACCTCCTAATTAATAGCAGGGTCCACTTCCTGGGAGGCCCCGCCGCAAGATCAACAGTGCCCAAGAGATAGTTTTGTTACACTTAAAGATTAATTACGGGTTATATTATAAAAATAGTGTCACACCGCTTGGTGGTCGTGGCATAAGTATATATATAGGTAAAAAAATCCTTTTATAGTTATTAAGTTAGAAAACTCCCAGTTTTAGTTAAGTCTATAAATGTCTTTTTTACCATAGCCCCAGGTCGCGCCCATGCTTAATTTACCAATGCTCAATATCTAAAATGCATGATCGTGGCACAACAATAATAATAAAAAATCAAGAAGAAAACAGGATTGGTCTAATCACACCAGCTAAGAAGTCAACTCGTTGACCAGTCATATAATGGCTTAATGCAGCCAAATAGGGTCCAAGACCACTCACAACAAGGCTAGAACAACCACACACAACCAACACCCTCTACATCCTTCCACGGGACCCCCGAAAGCAAGTAAATAGGGTCAAAATTAATAGGATAGGGCCTAAAACCTAATATCCATCCACACAACTAGAAACACCACACAAGTACTCTGAATAACCTAGTCCAAAGAAATATAAGCCTAGCATACTTGGCCGCCTACAAGAATCCTTAAAAAACATGCATAACTATCTCAAAGCTCTGAGTACACCCAAAATTGATCAAAACTATCAAATTACAAATCTAGGGATCAAAGTATGAAGAACACACACATATTTCCAAGTGTAATATGGACCTTAAAAGGGGCCTGTAGGCCCCACAACCCAAAAAACAAACTAAACATACTGGCACGAATGCCCCAGCTCAAGAAATATGTGATTAAAAAATAGCACAATTAGACCAACAAAAGGTCCTCAATTGGCCAAACTATGTTTATGTAAAAGTGCAAAACATTTCGAGATTAAAAAAATGGAGAATTAAGCATACTACGCTCCTAGAAATTGATGGAAAATGACCTCTAAGAGATAAATGCTCTACCAAAAACCCCACAATGCAAAATAAACAAGGAATACTCTAAGTACCATTTCCAAGGAACAAAAACACCATTAAAGCTCCACTTGAGCTAAGTAAGAAGAAGAAGGGAGAGAAAGCTTACCTAAAAATGAGGGGGTAGACTAGGAATTCTCACCACGAAAACCCCACTATAATGCATAAGATTGGGAGTGTTTTTTGGTGAGGAAAAAGCAAGAAGAACTAAGAATAAATGAAAAATGTTTTTGAAATTTCAAGGTTTGGCATTTTTATAACTGACCATGATCTTGCATGATCGCGATGACCTGGTACGATTACACCAAATAGCCAAGTGACAAAATAATGCGACGGTGGTGCTCTAGCATGATCGCACCAGGTCTAGCACGATCACACTAAATCCTTAAGAGTCCAGAATAGCAAAAATGGGATAAAGGAGGAAAATATGATTTAGTGTGATTGCGCCCAAGTAGCGCGATCATGCTGAGTACCTGGATTCTGCAGAATTTCTACAATAATTTAATTTTCCAACAAGGGCTCAGAATTGAAGTGGAGTCCATGAAGTACAAACCAAACATGCATCTTGCATGAAAAACATATTCCGGACTTAATCGAATCGATGAAATGGACATTGGAGGTTGTTTAAGCTAAAAGATCCCTCTGACCAAAACCAACCAAAAGAGCCAAAATTTCTAACTTTCCACTAACGTACCTAAAACGAACCCGGACACCTCCATAAGAAAACTAATGACTTAACTAGCCCAAAATTATTTTTCCATAGATCAAAATAAAAATGTTGGGTCATTAACTTAAGGTCAAACTATAACAAAGTCGGTATTATGGAGCTGACGAGACTATTAAAGACTGATTCCAAATGCATTTACTAAGAAGTCACTCTCAAGTTCTACCATTTTAAGGTTAAGCCTTGAAAACTGCAAAACTGAGATAACAGGCTATGAAAATTCTAGGAAACTAATCCAACATGTCGAACAAGTCATGAATAACTTGGGAAAGCTAACATAAAGATCTAAGCACTGAAGAAACTGAATGGAAAGTAATTGACTAAACAAGTCATTACAAGGACTAAGTTGAAGATCTAAGAAAAGGATCCCTAACTAGAAAATTATAAATAACCTGAGCGGGCAAAATGATATGAAAATGGATACATAAGAAAAACAAAAAACAATTATGAAATCAAACAAAGAAAAAAAGATAAAAGTGTACACAAAGATAGCTAGTCAAATGAATAAATGGGTATATTAGGCCCAAACACCCACTTGAGTAAGTATAAATCCAAGCACAACACTATTAAATAGACCTCAAAGGAATCAACATCCTACGGAACCCAATTGTCTACATAATATAGCAACCAAAAGCTTCACAACTCACCAATAGTATTTGTATAATCAACATTTATCAAAGCCTCCTAAAAATAACCCTACTTAATCCTATTTATAATATTAAGGGGATTATTACATAAATGGCCTTCATGGGCTCTCACTAGTCTAAGAAAGATAGCACAAAGACTTAAAACTCAATGTTGGGGCACTTAATTTTTCCTGGACGGAAGTGTTGGATGAAACTGCCAACGTTGGGAGAGCCGCCCAAGACTTAGGACTATCTGCCCCATAGTTTTGGCGAGTCGTCAAGGATTGGAAGAGCTATCCCTTTAGGCATTCCACTGGGTGCTTTAATCTAGTATCCATATCCTTGGATGGTTGTTTGTACAAGCCTCCTAGGGTTGGACAAATCATCCACCAAACCGTCCAAACCTTCTCTTCCGGGTTTGAGCTCCTTCTTGATTCCTCTTCTTCCATGGCCTTTTGCGTCTTCTCCCAAGCTATTTTTCACATGAAAATAGGCTCTTTAATCATCAAAGATACGTACAAAGTCTCCTTGAGAATCAACTTCCTTTGTTGCTTTTGTAACTCTCCGTCTTGAACTTGAATGAAAAGCTTTCAAAGCAACCTCATAGGTAGATCCATATAATCCTCTGCTTTTTGAAAAGGATTCAAGCTTGGATCCATATCTTGCCAGAACAAAGAAGAGAAAAATAACAAACAATTCCTTATAGTATGAGGTTTAGGAAAATAGGTAGTATAAACAACATCACTCATGGAAAGTTCATCCTCACCGATTAACTGATAGACACAATCTATACCAACAACAATATCATCATAAGTAAAGAGTTACTATAGAAAGTGGAGAAGTTTATTATAAGTGACCAAAATTTTCTCATTTCCCAAGCTCATAGTTACCATACAAGAATTATCAAACATCTCAAGGGAAATAAAAGCATTTGGGAACATTACAAACCCCCTAATGTTAGTGTTACCTATTAATATAAAGAACTCAAAAGATGTGTACTCACAATAATCATGAATACCACACAAATAATTAGGTAATTGCTTGAGTTAATAACTATGTCACCTAGATCCATTTTTAACACATCTGAACCTTTCAAAGCACATTGGAGGAAATAATCATGCATGTTCAAGGATATAGATCAATCAGTACCAAAACTCTACCTACCAAGATGTAATGCTTCCTTCATGTATCATGAAGAACAATATTAGAAGGGTACTTACCTTAAGGATGTGAAATTTAATAAACACCTTGATCCTCCTCGAGGGAGTCATCTATCCCCTTCAACTTAAGCATATCCTTGGACCACAAGAGGTGGCCCATATCCACCAATGAGAACAATGGGTTATGGGTGTTTTCTTTATTATTCAATGGTGAACCCATGCCTTATCATCATCTATCAAAAGTGGGTTATCATAGACTTGTTAGCCATCAACGAGTGCTACCTCTCCTTTTTGTGTGACCCCACTAGGAGTATCAACTTATGAAACAAGGAAAATAGAATAGGAGAGAGGGAAAGTAGAAGGTTAGTATGTTTCACTTGGATGTAAACCTCTTCAGTCATGTCCTTATGAACCCTCAAGAACAACAACTTGCTCTTCCCCTTCAATTTCTTCCCTTCTTCATCTTCATCAATGGCCTCGACCTCTTTGGTAATTTCTTTCGCTTTATTCACCTGTTCCTTTAATGATCTCATCTTCTCATATATCTCACTTACTTGAGAAGATGGTAATGGATAAAACACATATTTCCAATCATCCAACATAAAGGTATAGGTCTTAGTCATCCCACAGTGATTTATTGGGTGTTCGTATTGCCGAGTTCTTCCAAGTAATACATGGTAAGCTTGTATAGGAACCACATCACATAGAAATTCATCTTTATAACATCCGACTTTTAACTTGATCAACACTTGCATTTTTACTTTCACTTCTCCACACTCATTGAACCATTGGATCTTTTAAGGATTAGAATGCGGTGCAGTGGAAACTTTAAGAAATTCACCATGGTAGTACTAGAGACATTGTCACAGCTTCCATCATCAATGATCAATGAACAAATGTTTTCCTTAATAATACACTTAGAGTGTAAGAGAGTCTCTCTTTGACTAGGGTCATGCATGGTTTGACTAACTATTTCCCGATGAACCACACAATTTGGGATCATAAGATCTCCTTCTTTAGGCCAATCATCTACAATTGGAAGTCTCTTTTTCATTATTGCACTTGGAATCAATACTTCTCCATTCAAAGCATCTTTATCACTATCTCTTCCTTCAACTTCAAAGTCACTCTCATCCGATTATGCATCCTCATTTTCCCCTTCTTTTATAAACCTTAGTCCCCCGTCTGTAAGTGTAACATTTCTCATATTGGGAAAATCACTCTCTTTTGCCAAAAAACTTTACACTTGAAACATTGAAAACCTCTAGGATTAGGGTAAATGTTATTGTTACCTCCTTCTCTTGGAGCCATTGGTTGTGGGTGTTTCTCATAAGACTTCTTCTCGTAAGTCTTTTTGTTGTCTTTCTTTTTTTCCAACTTTGAAGAAGATTGTACCATATTATTAATCTTATCCCAATTGATTGGAGAATAATAACTCCTACTGTTCATTTCTTTCTTCTCTCAATCGTCCTTTCTATCTTAATCACTCCATCAAAGTTGTTATCAAGTGACTCAAAATTAGCCAGCACCATTTAAGAGGTGATTTCATAGTTCAACCCACTTTAGAATCTAGAAATTATATGGTGAGGGTGTTCTTGGAAATCACTCTTCATGATTAAGTTTTGGAACTCATCGAAGTGGCCCTCAACTTTCTGGTTACCTTGCTTTAAGTTATAAATCTTGGTAAGAAATCCTTGGTGATAACTTTCAAACATATACCTTCTTCTCATAAGTTTCTTCAACTCTTGAAAACAGGGTAGATATTCATAACCATATCCTCTATTTTTCCTAAAGAAATAGTCCCACAAAGTAGAGGCATATCCCTCAAATTGAGCAATAGCATTGGTGGACTTCTTGAACTCAGATAATTTATTGGTTTAGAAGATCCAATTGCATTGGGTTTCCCAAGATAGATAAGCATTGGGGTCACTCTCTCCTTTGAAAGGTGGTAGTGACACCTTGATCGAATTGAGGCTAGTATCTCTTTCTCTGTATCCTTGATCATCATATATATCTTCTAGACCTCATTTTCTACCTTCACCTCTATAGTATCCTCATTGTCCTCTCACTCCATGAGGAATTGCAGCATGCCTACCTCCTTGTCCTCTATAACCTCATCGCCCTCTAACATAGGTTGGCTGATTTGGAACCAGTGATCATAATCTTCATCAACGGGGCCCTCTTGAATTCCTTGTTGTTCATTCCTCTCAACTTCTAATTTTTGGTTGGGTGGAGATGGGTAAGGATCTTGGTGTTGGAGAGGTACATTTTAGATAAGTGAAGCTTGTGGTAGAAGGCTTGGATTTTGGGTAGGTGGAGCTTGGTAGTATTGGTCTCCACCTTGGTTAGTTAGAGTTTGATCAATTTGGGGATGAAGGTTTTGCATTGCATTTTGGGGAGCTTGGTGTACATTTTAGCCACCAAGAGGAAGATTATTTAGGAAAGTAGGGTGGAACCTTTGGTGGATGGCCCTGGGTGATAGGGGTGAGGATGTTCTTTGAGCATGACCACTTGTTGTGGCTTGGTTATGGGTTTGTGGTCGGGGAACTCGCTCTCCCTTCTATCATCACCATCCTTCCATCCATGTTTTCCACCTTTTCACTAAAGGTGTCTATCTTCCGATTCATGTGAGAAAACATCTCCAAGATTTGATCAAATTAGTTCCTCTTCTCTAAAACTTGACGTTCTCCACCATCCGACATTGTACTTATAAAAGACACACAACAAAAAAAGCAAAAGAGTTAAAAAAGTTAAACAAACTCACTTTTCTCTACATTTTTACCTTGATGAGTATAATCCACAATTGGCTTGATCAAAGTTGAGAGTTTTGTGTGTACTCCTTAGGTTCTTTAGTTTTGATTTTGGCCTTGGTTAGAGTAGAATCTTATCGACGTTCAATGGGAAAAACAAACAAAAAGCACTTGAAGAATTAAACAAACTACAAAACTAAAGAGAATAACACAAAAGAAATGGAAAGACTAGAAAAAATGGAGTCAAAATCAATCAAGCAATCAAGTAAGATCAATTACTTGTTGTTGATTAGTATTTGGAATTAATGATTTAAAACTAAGTATCAAAGAAAAGAAACTAAGAAATCCGAATGAGTGTAAGCTAACTTGAAAGCATACCTTGGAAAATAAAATTTTGTGGCTGGCTAGGAGTCTGGGCGGTCTGCCCAAGCTTGGATGGACCGTCAATAGGCTGTCCAAATTTCCCAAAATTTTCTAGAAGGTTTTCTTAGGAACAAAAGATTGGGCGAGTTTTCCAAGTCAGATGGGCTGCCAATGTGCTGTCCGAGAGAAGGTTGTTTGCAAGGGTGATATAATTCTTTCAAGGATGATTTTGTGGGTCACCTATACTTAGCATTTACCCCTATTTGGTCTTCTTTTTCACTTGAAGATTGAAGAACACCAAGAATAGGTTAAAATTTTCAAAAATCCAAACCATACCAAATCAACTTGAAATTCAACCAAAGTTGAACCACAACTTCCTTTTGGGATTGACAACACAGCCCATGACTTTTTAAGCACAAACAACACCCTAATCAAAGACCCTCTTCCCAAGCTTCAAAACCCAAAAATGATAGGTCACTCAATTCTACCCGGATCGACACAAAAATAGAGATTTAGACACTATAGACAATAGGGAACACGATCCTAAAGTCCAAATCCAAAAACAAACAAGAATTTTTTTGTAGAGATTTTTCAACTCCTTTTTTTGACTCAATAAATATCAAAACCCCAAGATGAACTTTGTAGAAACGAAATTATGATAATGCTCTGATGCCATATGATATGGATACGATTACGGAAGAAAAACAACAACAATAAGAAAAATCAAACAAGGAAAGTAAAGATAGAAGTGCAACACAAAAATAGGCAATCAAATAAACAAAGGGGTAGATTAAACCCAAATAACCACTTGATTAGGCACAAATTCAAGCACAACACTCTTAATTAGACCTCAAAGAAATTATTCATAAGAAGCCTAGCTTTTTACACAAGAAGATCAACACTAAGCTTACCAAAAACTTCACAACTCACTAATAGTGTTTGTATATTCATTATGCATAAAAAATTCCCTAAAACAAACCCTACTTACTCTTATTTATTGTCTAAGGAGGTTATTACATAAATGACCTTCATGGGCTCCCATTAGTCTAAGCAAGATAGCCCAATGACTTAAAATTCAAATCTGGGGCAACTTTATTTCTTCTGGACAGATGGCTTGGACGAACCGCCCAAGGATGGGCGAGCCACCCAAGGCTTTGGAAGAGCCTTCTAGCTGGGGCAGCTTGATTTCTCCAGGACGGAAGGCTTCGATAAACCACCCAAGGCTTAAAATGACTCGTCCCAAAGCTTAGACTAGACGTCAAGGCTTGGACGAGCCGTCCTTGATGCCGCCCACTGGGTGCTTCAATCCAGTCAATATTTCTTCGGACGATTGGCTTGGGCGAGCCGTCCAAAAGGGCTCCTAAGCCGTCCACTCATCAACACTTCGGTTTGAGTTCCCCCTTGCTTCTTCTTCCATGGCCTCTACGATATCCTCCTAAACTATCCCCCATAACAAAATAGGCTCTTCAAACATCATGACCTCGTCGAAAGTCTCCTTGTGTGCTAGCATGCCTTGTAGCCTTTATAATTCTTCGATTTGGTTTCATGTAAAGGTCCTAGGGAAAGGCTGTGTAAGGATATCCATACCACATATGTATATCTATCGATTCGATTTTCACTTTTTTAAGGTCTTTCTTTTATTTAAATTCTTTTATTGATAATATTAACTCAGCATGATTTTTTTAAACTATATATATATATATATATCAACTTACATAAATAACACCCCTTTGGGCCCTAATATCAATACGTGTTTCATAAATTACAAAGAATTCTAGATTTTTTTCACCGATACATTACTCAGCAAATACTTTGCATCGGATACTTTGCATGAAGTCAGTGATACATTTAGTATAAAGTCACAGATACACTTATACATACCTTCTGATACATTGACGAATATTTTGTAAGTTTAATTAGAAACCTGTGATTTTTGAATTTTGAGAAATTATTGTGCTATTAATTATGGATTGTAGAGTTGGATTTTGAATAATTTTTCCAAACATAAATTTGATTAGATGGGCTGAGCTAAAACCTAGTTGTTTGGGCTTTAGTTGAACGACTAGTGAGACGAAGAGGAAGACATATTTGCAAAAATAGATCTTTGATGCTATTATTTAAAATTTAACCTCATTTAAGCAAATCATTACAAAAAGGGACGATTTTGTCAAACCCGGCGCATAATTTTTGTGGTTCTTGGGGATTATGTATTTATATTGGACATGATTTCTGAACAATAAGTTATGGTGTTCGTCAGATTTATCTTAAATTCTATTGAATCAACAGAAATTTGGTCATAAGTCCAGGTTAATCGCCAGGATTTTACTTACAACGTTTTCCTTAATAGCAATGAGTTATAATGATCGTTAAAATTTATACCATAATCCTAATGTATAAACAAGATCCTTTCAGTATTTGTGGTTAAATATCATGGCAATTCGTTCTTATTTAGTCAAAGTCTTGCCCATCATCATGACTTATCTGTGAAGAAAGTTAATTTCGCTAACACATTTTTGCTTCAGATCAATTAATCCAAATGTTATATTTATCTCCAAATTTAATAGCCAGCCGTTTGCAATTCAAACAATTATCAATTGTTAGATTCAATTGCAAATTTTCAAAAATCAATAAAACAAGGTAGAGTAACACTCAAATAAAATGAAATTCATAAATTTTAAATTTTGAATACTGTTTTTTCACGATCCATACTAACTCAAGCTAAAGAATAAGGCATATATTGTTGATCTTATATATACGTGTAAGTTTCAAATAATAAATTCAATTGAACCTTCTCGTACTATGTAGTTCCGCCGATGTTCCTTCATTGAAACTTACGATGACAGCATATTTCGACTCGTACAAAATAATTGTGTGCATATACTTGTGATTTGTAAGCTATATTACGTAATAAAGTCTAGGATCTATGATACTACAACGATAAAGTTCATAATATATAAATTTCTTTTATTCAAATTCAACGGCCTCATTTTTATTGAATAATTATTTATAATTATCTTTTAGCTGACATTTAGAAAATAAACTTTTAAATGCAAAACTATATGGCCAAAAGCAGACAAGCCAAAACCAATCTACATCAATAGTTTTTTCGAGTAACTTACAAAAAAATTCACTGGTGTAGGAGCTATTTAATTTTCAATATCACTAGTTATTATTATTATATAATATGCCACTTAAAAATGACACCACATATATATTATTGACAAGTAAACCTTTAGATATATTTGAATATGTGTTAAGAAGTTCAGATACATCACATATATCTGCTTGTATTCGAGTTTAATCACATATATCCGCATTTATTTGAGATGTATAAAATATATCTGTGTAATTATAACAACATGTATATGCATGTTTACAATATGTATCTATGTATGTGGATGAAAAATATTTGTTTATTACACCCCACCATGGATGAAAATTGATTATAATGTGTGGTATCGAAACTTTATTAATAATCAGGTCAAGAAAGCATATAATAATCATAAATCTTTCACCTTACTCAACACTTTTTTTTTTTGTTAAAAGGAAGGGGCAATCTTTTTATCTCCAAACCATTTAATTCCAACAACATCCATTTTATTTGCCCTACTTGCATTTATACATACATATATCTCTGTTTAAATAAATTTATTCCAGCATTGAAATTATATATGATGAAGAAATGAGAAACAATTAATTATCAACTGAACATAGTGACACTGTTTTATAATCATAATCATATTATTCACGACGAATATAAATGGTATCTGTGAATAGAAAACTTAAAAAAGCTAGTCCAGAAATTAATGAAGATAATATTTCGTCTTCAATTCTAGGATATTATTCCAACTGAAGACTTACTTTTATTTTCTGAGAATTCAGCATTCCTTGTCATCTTAAAATTATTGAGATATTCGAAAATAGATAAGGCAGCCGATATGAGTTCAAAGTTGTATGTATCAAGATTCACACTGCTAGGTAACTTAAAAAGGCATTGCAAGTAATATACACAAATATTAATCCACAGTTTTTTTTTCTCAAAAAGAGATAAAAAATAAAAACAATTTCGTTTACTTTTCATTAAACACATACAGAAAGAAATTCTAGGGTTAGGACTACGTGATATTGGTGCGGGTCAATTAAATAACAAAGTTCTAAGCTGAAAAAATTCTGCTTTCTAATTGAATTGCACCGATATCTCGCATATATGCACATTTTCAAATATATGTATATCTAGGAGAATTAGATTAGAATTCTTGCCTTGATAATTGATATCGAAGAGAAGAATTTTACACACACGCACGCATGAATAATAGGCAGGAGATTTTAATAAGGTGAGAGGAAGAAGGGAAAATGATGAAAAGGATGGGGGAATATATATATATATATATACATAGACAAATAGGAATTTTCAGGATGCAGAATAAGTATAGTGGTAGGAAAGTAGTTGGTATATCTTAGTTGTAATCAAGAATATTTTGCCCACTTTATGTATGTCTTGTTGGATTTTCATCTTGAATTAATTTATAAGAATGAAAAATAAATAAAAATAAAAGTGAATGTAAAATAAAACGTGAAGTGAAATATGGAGGGAAAGAAGTGGAGGTAAATTCAAATATGAAATTGTTTCCTTACTGTAGAAGCATTTCTCCCACATTGGGGGGAGAAGTGAACAATCTTATACTTATATTAAGTTCACTTCTTCTACCTAATAGTGAGCTAAGAAGAAGTAGTGTCTCGTACCATCGTCATTGTCGCTCGATTCAGAATCAAATTTGGCAAATGATCGAGGAGAGATCCTTTTGAACAAAAATTAATTAAATTATGTGGACCGCATACCTTCGAACCAATGCAACTTTTCAGCTGGAAAAGTTACAACTTTTCTGAATGGCTATATATCTGATTCTTCCTCAAATATTCTACAAATGCAATCATATTCTATATGAAGTCAATACCATCTCGTGGTGGGAAAAAGTGCTTCATAAATTTTATTGATGATTATACTCGGTATTGCTATGTTTATTTGTTAAACAGTAAGGATGAAGTGATTGATGCTTTTAAGCAATACAAAACTGAAACTGGAAATTAGTTAAACAAAAAGATATAGGCAATAAGAAGTGATAGGGGTGGAGAGTATGAATCTTCTTTTGCAGAAATATGTTTGGATAATGAAATCATTCATCAAACTACTGCCCCTTACTCACCTCAATCAAATGCAATTACTGAAAGAAAAAATCGAACATTGAAGAAAATGATAAATGCCTTGTTAATCAGTTTCGATCTACCACAAAGCTTGTGGGGGGGGGGGGGAAGTTATCCTTACGACTAACAGAATACTCAATTGAGTACCCCACAATAAAATATAATCTATTCTATATGAAAAATAGAAAGAAAAGAAACTCAGCTTGAAATATTTCAAAGTATAGGGGGTGTCTAGTCAAGGTCCAAGTTCCTCTACCTAAAAGAGTGAAAATAGAACCAGAGATTGTGGATTGTGGTTTTATCGGATATGCTACAAATAAAAAAGCATGTCAATTTTTGGTTCACAAATTCGAACATCCTGACATTCATGTTGATACGGTAACTGAATCAAACAATACTGAATTTTTTAAATATATTTATTCGTATAAAACTGAATGTGAGTTGTCTAGTAAAAAAATCAAACGACGTCAGAAAGAACCAAAAAAATACATTTAATAGAGAGAATTCAAGATGTAGTAAACGTCAAAGGATTGCTGCTTTTTTTGAATCGTAGTTTGTGATATTTCTTCTTGAATATGAGCTTCAAACGTTGAAGAAGCCATGTCTTCTACATACGCATTGGAAAGAGGCAGTTAATGGTGAGATAGAATCTATCTTGAACAACTATATGTGGGAGTTGGTTGATCTTCCTCCTGGAAATAAACCTTTAGTTTCAAAATGGGTCTCTAAAAGTAAAATGAAAGTTGATGAAACTATTGACAAATATAAAGAAAGACTTGTTATCAAAGGCTATAGACAAAAGGAAGGTCTTGACTATTATGACACATATTCGTCGGTAATTAAAATAACGTTCATTCGGATGTTAGTAGCACTAGCGACAATATATATTCTTGAAATCTATCAAATTGATGTGAAGGCGACTTTCTTAAATAGATATTTGGAGGAAGGTATTTATATGGAACAACTTGAGGGTCTTTGTTTCCAGGAAAAGAAAGAAAAGTGCACAAACTTGTTAAGTCACTCTATGGACTGAAACAAGCACCCAAACAATGA
>JBDJHY010796090.1:0-15299 GCA_039654485.1 Withania somnifera | reverse complement strand
ACCACATCTACTAAGTAGACCTACTGGATACTGTGATACTCTGATATAGTGACACTGATATATTTAGATCCAATGGAAACATAAATATTTTGATATTGAGATACCGTGGTATGGTGATATTGAGACTTTGAGACATTGAACTAAGGCATTGTGATAATAAGATACTATTGATATTGAGCTTTTGATTTGAGGGTATGTGGTTTGAGTCCCCCATGGGCCCTAGAGATGTGGTCTGCAGCCAAAGGAGTAGTTCTTATCAATGGCTCCCATGAGTCCTGCCTCCATTACCTAGCCTGGGGGAGGTGCATACGCTATACCCATGATCTACCTTTGCATCACGTGTTTGTTACTTTCCTAAACTTATTTTTCTATATGAACCCTCCGGTGGTATGGGATGTCAGTGGGTGAGCATGCCCTGTGTGTACTCTTTATTGGCGGCTATGGGTTTATGAATAATTTAGATTGTATTTTTGATTTTCTATATCTATAGTTGTTAGTTGTAGTATTATGGATTCTCTGTGGCTAGTGGGCTTATTTGTGCTTATGTGTTCTTGTTGTATCTTTCCCCTTCCATATCGTTGAGGTTACTAGTACACTGCTTGTTCTGCATAGTTTGTCTTTCTACCTTTACTAACTACTTCCTTGTTATTATTATTATGTCACTATAAGGGCCCAATGTATGCATTCTTTCATACTCGAGTTCCTATTTTGTTGATATAACTATCTGAGTTTACTTGACATTTGTATTTCTTGATCCTATTGGTATAACTAGCTTTCTTGTGCTACTTTACCTATTTCTATGACTTGTCTTCTTTACCTTTCTGCTATTTACTATAGTTATTTATTTTATGCACCCAGTTGGACCTTGAAGCCTACTGGGTACTCATTGTTTCGGCAATTAGTACTCATCCAACACTGCTGCACCTTCCCTAATGTAGGTCCAGGTGTGATATTGTCATTGTTGACACCACTATTTGTGCTAGCTTTTGAGGATTCAGATATTTAGGGTGACATCCTGGCAACCAGAATTACTTGCTTCTCCTTAACTGAACTTGTGTCTTGTTTTTATCCAAAGACATGTTGTATATTTACATTTTGATATATCTGTATTCTATAACTTTAGTAACTCTTGAATACACACTGATACCAGGTCTTGGGTTTGTATATTAGTTGTTCATTATGCCATTTCTATTTCTCTTTTCTTCTTTTTATATACTACTTACTTTATTAGTACTTAGCCTTTTTTTTTATTTTAGTAGTCCCTTAGTTGGGATTTTGGGCTATAGGGATTAGTTCGCCTACTCGAGGGTTGTAGGTGCCATCACAACTTGAGAAATCGAGATTTGACAGCTTGGTATCAGAGCTTAGATTCACCGGTATTGGTGGTATAAGAGAAAGTGTTTAGTAGAGTCTTGTGGATTGGTACGATAAGGTCTGTAGCTTATCTTTCAAAGGTTAGGGTGTCATTCTTAGGAAATGCCTTTCTCTTCTTGACTCTATGTCATTTGTTTATCTCCTTTGTGATTTCCTAAGGTTTCATTTATTCATATTCACTCTTTCGTAATGATCCATTCAAGGTCTTCAGGATGCGGAGGATTGTCTTCCATACCAATGGCTAGGGGTCTTATGAGGGCTATAGTAGAGGTCTATATCGAGGTTGAAGATGCACTAGATCCACCAAACCAGCCAAAGCATTGTGAGTTGTCATAGGGACTGAGTTGGTCATAGACCAACACTCGACATATCATCCATCTTAGTAGCTAGTGGACTTCAATCTATCCCTAACACCAATAGGGTCTATTGTTAGTTGAAGGTACACTTTGGTAAGAGTATCCCTCAGTATAGGGAGTAGTTCTCAGACATAGAGTGAGTTTAAATATTTGTAGTAGGGTTCAATGTTCATCTCTGACTATGAGGTTAGATTTAATGAGTTGGTTGGGCGCACTACTATACTTTTGTATTATAGATGGGGTAGGATGCAGAGTTTCCTTGATGGGTTAATTTTGTAACTCTTCCTAGCACTGCATATTTTATATAGCAGCGGGCCACTCTTTTACCTAGATTATTGGATGCACAGGGGCTATGGAGTGTTTGTGTTAGGATGTGTATGGTGGTAGTGATTAGAGGTCTCCTAATAAGGATGGTCGGGATAATATAGATTTGGGAGGTATGGATCGGCCTACTAGTATAGTTCAGACCACACCACATCTAGTTTGGATGAAACCTCAGACAATTCAAATGACAATATCGAATTTGTGTGCGACTCAACATGATTTCGGGGGTATAGAGTTCTGAGAATTTTTTTGATGTTTCTACTTCTAGGATTCAATCCTCAATGGACATTTTGGTTTAGCAGAGTTTTTTCATCAGTATATGAAATTATGTCTATACATTGAGTATGGTTCTATTGGTCACTATAATAGAGATTTCCCTAACATTGGGTAGTTTATCCATTGGTTCAATCAGCTTAGAGTCCTCCTGAGTTAGTATTTCCACTGTCTAGAGGTGATTAATTGGAAGAGTATATGCTCGTGGTGATGCTTAGTTTGGTAAGGTAGGTAGTCAGGGTCAATGTCGGTCAGGTCATAAATAGGTTATGCATGGTGTTACTTTGTCTATAAAAGAAGAAAGGGTTGCTGAGGTGGCAGTTTCAAGTTTGGTTCTACCTTAATGTTAGTAGGTTCAACTTTTATTTGACTTTTGTTTTGGTGGATATTTATGACTCTCCGCCTATTCACCGTTATTGTTGTTGGCTTGTGAGCCATGGAGTGATGATTATTTATCGCTACTTAGTAGCTGTCCTTTTTTTTCGTAGTGGATTTTGATGCTAGACATGCTTAGGTAGCCTTTGTGGGGCTTGAGTTTTATTATGAGATGGTTATTATACACATGTTTGATAGATTTAAGAGAATTCATGGGTGAGATGGAGCTAGTTGGGTTGGTAGTAAAAGTGTTGTATTTTCATACATGGATAGGTTACCATCTTTATATGTGATTTCTAGGATATTGTTCCAAGACCATTACCTTATCCATGCCTAGTGAATACCCAGTTATGTGGTGGGTTCTTTAATCAACTCTGGACTTTTATCTAGATAGGTATTCTGGTGCCATTTGGCTTAGCTAGGAATTGTTCGCGACTCTAGGATAGGCGCTTTGTTATTTGTTTTGATTCCTATATGTAGTAAGTGGTGACTGATATGTTGACCAACGTACCTGGAAACCCATTGTACTTTTTTGTTTGAGATTGAGTCGGACCATAAGCTCATTCTTATTTCTTTTATGAATTGGGTTTCTGCCAGGTTATAAAGGAATGAAGAGTTGTTTTGGGTTTTTGATTGGCGACTGCAACAATTTTGTGGAATATGGATATGCGTGATTATCCTTTAGGGATTCCTTTTTAGTAGCAGATCGAGGGATACCAATCCTCGAGTTGTTCATCATGGAGGCATAGTATCTTAGTATTAATGAGTCACCTTATGGTTGAGTGGTGAGTGTTCTGTAGTGTGTGTGACAACACCTTTAATCTTCAGTAATGGTTCATTTGGTGCGCGTTTTGTAATGATATGGGGATCTCTATTTTATACTGTTCGAGTATAGTTAAGTAGAGCGTCGGCAGCGTAGTGAATACATCAGGTTTTAGAAGTTCATTGATGATTTGGGTTATCTCTTGTGTACAAGACTATGATATTGCATGTAGAAGCATATTGCTGGTAGGATACTAAGGAAGGTTCTTCTATTACTAAGCCGTGGGTTATAATATATTGGAGGGACGCCCCTTTCTAGTGGTTGGTATGGTATGAGATTGCTTTTTCACAGTATGATGCCTTACTAATATTTCGTGGTGTTTTTGGTTTATTTCTTTGGTCGTTAGGGCTTGTTTTGTGTCTAGGAATTTTCATGGTTTGGCCCTTTTAACCCTCCTTCAAGAGGGGCACAACCTCCCATTCCTGAGCCTCCCGCGCCAGATCATAATGTACTAGTCGTAGAAGGACTATGTTAGTATAGAAGCCACTAGTTGCCAGTGACTTAGGATGGATACATCTATCATTGGGTTTTGGAAGATTGAATGTGGCTTGTGGGTATGCATTGAGAGTTATTCAATTTCAGTTTAGGTGGACAACATTTCCTTCAGTTTTAGTATGGATTATTTTAGTCATCTATAATAATGTCCGCTTGGGTTGTGTTGTTTTTTCTTATTGCGTGATTATCTAGGCGCGCATTGGGAGTTACTTTTCATTCGCTAGAACCGAGAACATCTTCTTTTCGGTTAGAATAGCTTTGTCTTTATCTAATAAGGATCTAGTATGGGTGTCCTATGAATTCGGACTAGTTTTTACTGCAAGGTGCTCAATTTTATTTCATAAGTTGGTCAGCTCGATGTGTTAAGTTTGAGGGATTCCTTGAGTACATTGGAATTCAATCTTGTCCTTAGCAAGGTTTATACAATGTCCGTTTGAGACTTGGGGTTTAAGATGCCTATTTTGACAAGTTAACTTTAGTAGCAGGGTTATGCTTAGATCAAGTTTTGCAGTGTAGTTGGTTGTGATTATTCCCTTTGATCAGCGTGAGTAAGTGTCCTAGATGAGATAGTTGATTGGAGCTATACTACTTCGAGTACTCAGTTGGGTGATTTTCGTCGTTCCTTATCATGTTGTTTTTGTAACATTATATTTCTGTGGAAGTTTACTTGTGGAATATTTGAGCTTTGATATAGCTTGAGGGATGATATACCTAGTTTTTGGTTTGATACGACAGTGCTAGAAGTATTAACTATAGAGGATCAGTGTTTGTATGAGCTTTAGAATCCAGTGTCGGGTTAGAGACAGGCGATGCCACCATGGATTTGAGTATTATGGTTGAATTCTTAGAATAGTCGGGATCATATTTGGTTGATATTGTCTAAAGCTATTGCCTACATGTTCCATCTGTGTGAACATGATCAAGTGTATCAGCGATATAGTTCCTAGTAGAAGCAGGTTACTATGAACTGACTAGCTGAGTTTTCATTATCTTCCAAATTTGGTGCTTGTATAGGATGCCCCTTTTTGGATAATCAAATATATATGCTCCTATTAGTTCAGTTTCATTTTTCAGCACAAGTATGTGGTTTTAGTAATTTTTGAGAGGTGGTTCCATCGATGTGGATTTGTTCCTAGGAAATCAAGATTGAGTATGTAGATCACTCCGTAGTTGAATTCTTATTATGGGTTGTAGTTGGGTTATTCAAGGGTTGTGATCGATTTAGAGAGTTGATAGAGTTTTCTAGTATAACATTGTCTCCTGGGTATTTGGAGTGCATAATTTGAGGTAAGGTACGAGGGGAGTAGTGGATCTTCTGCCAGATGATTGATAGTCTTAAAACTAGACCAGGGGTACCAGAATTGCTGGGTGATTTCTTAAATTCACATTGGAGGTGCCGCATATGGGTTAGATTTTATTCTCGAGTTCTTTTTGGAGAAATTGTATCAGTTCTCTTTTTGATTAACATGGTAAAGTTGTTTTCCAGATGAGATTTAGGGTTCAGAAAGGAAGTGATTTGGCTTCAGTCATGGTTTATTACTTATGGACAAGTTTGCTGTCTTTTTGGTTTGATGTATTATAGGGAATTAGGTATATCAGGCAACTTATAGTAAAGGTTCCATGTTGATATCTCCCATCTTAGGGAGCTATCTTGAGTGCCTGACCAGTTTTTGTGTGTATTGTTTCCCTTAACTTAGAGTTATGGGGCTTTCTTCCCCTGTTGTTCTGAATTTCGGGGATGAAATTCCCCTTTTTGCAGAGGATGATGTAATGAATCTTACAGTCATTTCTTTTTCACACATGTTTTCTTGCATTCTAGAGCATTCTGGTAGCTTCCCCAGGTCAGTCATGACCTGTTGGGAATGATAGTTCGAAATCCTAGCAGTACGGTTGAGAGTTATCTCATTTTTCCTATTTTAGATCCTAGGGTCAGGTGAGGTAATCATTGACCTTTGTCAACATTCATTCACGAGGATCTTAGAATCGAATTCTGACAGTTCTATTAGCTCTAAACATGAATTTTGATCTAGATAGACCCTTGGTTTGGGTCTAGGAGATTTCAGTGAGATTTTATCTTTTTTGACAAGATAATAATGCATCAGAGTTGAAAGATTGACTTCGGTAAGATTTTGATGATTGGAGCCTTGGGTTTAAAATTTGATGGTCCATTAGCACTGGAGTGCCTAATTCAGTCTAGGTGGGCCTTTACTTTGGTCTCCCGGGCAATTTGTTTAAACTTACGACAATATCTAATTCAAAGTTGGAGTTGCCAACTTTATTATAAAAGCCCACGAAACTCGAGAGTTTTAGTTTTTATTAGTATTTAAAAAATATGTAAATATTTTACTATCTTTTCTAAAATAATTTTTAAACTATGGAATTTTTAATTATAATATTTTATAAAAGCTTTATATTTTATTAGTACCCTAATAAAAATATTAGGTAAAGTTACATTAAAAATTAATATTTTACAAGGTAAGTATTGTTAGAAATAATTTTCCATTAATTATGATGTATTTTAATATTTATTTTTTTTGTTCCTACATAATATCCGAATGCTTTTAAATGGGATAATTTAAGATAAATATTGGGAATTTTCTTTAAGATTCCACTGACTCAAGTTACATATATATGCATATAATGCACTTAGTTGCATTTCTAGCACCTTATTAAAGCCAACTTTCGCTACTGTTACTATGGATATATATATATATATGGTTATTAAAAGAAGATGAATATAAGTTATTTACAATAATAACTCATGCTATTCGAAGGCTTCTCAATGAGGTTATTTTTAACTTGGTACGTAAAGTTTTTCCTTTCAATTCCTTAATTTTGATAAGGTTTGCACTTTTTATTCTTTTCTTCTCCGGGCTGTTTTAAGCCTGATTCAAGTCCAAATTGTGCCCATTTTCTGATCATGAGTTCCTGGTGTTTCTGAAAACCCCGTGGTAATTTTCATTTTTAGGTCTGGTTAGCAGGTCGTGCGGGCCCATTTTGGACCCAATTTTTAGCCTAGCTCCGAATTCGATATAAATTATGTTGTTGGATTTTTAATGATGAGTAGATCACCATTTTTATAGTTTTGGCATCGTTCGGAGTCGTTTTGAGTTAGACGAGCTAGTTTCTATGTGCTGCAGTTGTTATTTCCATGGCCTGGTTTCCATGGGCAGGTAAGCTCTTTGGCTTACACTTGGGGTATAGTTGGTATAACTGTACTAGATAGTATCTTTGGGTTGGGAATATTAGGTTGGCGTCATGACCCGTATCCTCTTATTTCCTTCTTTTTTATCTCTATTTTGATGACGTTTAGTGTAATACGACGCTTTTAATCTAGTTGTGGCCCTACGATGGCCATAGGATGACTCTGGAAGTATATGACTTTAAAGAGTGGGTTGGCTTTTCAATTTTCTCCTTGGGTTTGGGCTAGTTATCAGGTGTTGTTAGTTGTAGACTGAGCTTGTGCAAGGTCGTGGGTAGATTTCTGATTGTTGTGGTTGTGTATTCATGTTGTATTCTTAATTGATACTGATTACATCATGGATATTTATATTTTAACGGCCGAAGTCCCATCACCACCTTTTCCTAGGATATTATGGCCTTGGAGGCCTATTTTCGTGTATAAATAGCTAAACTGAACTAAAAATTATTAATAAGGGATTTTCTAATAATTCTTATTTAATAAGATATTTTTCACTTGTTTTAGACCCGATCGAGTATTGGGTACCCAATTTACTCTTTTTCCACTTGTTTTAGCCCAAGATTCACAACTTGGCACCCGGAACTATTATTTACTACTACTGCTGGCACTAGAGTCCCGTTTCAGGAAGTGAGTACAAGTTTTTTCCAACTATACCATACTTATTGAGTAGAACTACTGGATACCAAGACACTATGATATAGTGACACTGATATACTGAGATTCAATGGTACCTAGACATTATGATATTGAGATACTGTGATTCAGTGATACTAAGACATTGAGACACAGCTACTAAGATACTATTGATATTGAGCTTCTGATTCAAGGGTATGTGGTTTGAGTCCTTCATGGTCCCTACCAATGTGGTCAGCATCTGGTGGAGGGGTTCCCATCGATATCTCCCATGGGCTTTCCTCCAGTACCCGGGATGAGGAAGGTGCATACGCCTATACCCGTACCTACCTCTACATCATGTGTTTGTTACTTTCCTGCACTTGTTTATCTATATGAACCCTCTAGCGGTATAGAACATTAGTGGGTAAGCATATCTTGTGTGTACTCTTTATTGAACGGTGTGCGTTTATGACGAGTTTATCTAATATTTTCTATTATCTATATATGTAGTTATTAGTTGTAATCATTAGTTATGGCTATATTATAAATTGTCTTTGACTAGTAGGATTTTCTATCCTTAAGTGTTCTTGATGTATCTTTCTCATTATATATCATGAAGATTACTAGTACACCGCCGTTCACCATAGTATGTCTTTCTACTGTTATTACCTGCTTCCTTTTTATTGTTGTTATGTCACTGCAAGGTCCTCGGGTATGTGTTCTTTCGTACTTGAGTTCCTACTTTGTTGATATAACTATCTGAGTGTACTTGAAATTTGTATTTCTTGCTCCTATTTGTATAGCTAGCTTTCTTGTGTGTCTTTACCTATTTCTATGACTTGTCTTCTTTACCATCCTACTATTTACTGTAGTTATTTCTTTCATGCGCGCGATGGGCCCTTGATGGATATTGGGTACTCATTGCTTCAACAATTAGTACTCATACTACACTTCTGTACCTTCCCTGATGCAAATCAAGGTGTGATAATTTAATCGTTGATTCGTGCTAGCTTTTGAGGATTCAGAGATTTAGGGTGAGCTCCTGGAGACCAGAATTACCTGCTTCTCCTCACCTGGACTTATGTATCCTTTGAATTCCAGAGACATCTTGTATATTTACTTTTTAATATTTTTGTACTATTTAACTTTAGAGAATCTTGTATACACACTGATACCAGACCTTGGGTTGGTGCTATTAGCTATTTATTATACAGTGTCTATTTCTCTTTACTACTTTTATATACTACTTACTTTACTAGTGCTTTGCCTTATTTGTTGTAGTAGCCCATTACTTGTGGTTCCTGGCTACCGGGATTAATTTGCCTATAAGAGGGTTTTAAGTTCCATCACAACCTGAGAAATTTGGGTATGAAATTCAAGTCTAAGATTGGTAATCCATGGTTTACAATTCATCCAAATATAATCGCAAATACCAAAAAACAGTATCCCAGACAACTCTAACAACTCAAAAAATGCTCCAACAAATTGGAACGAACACTAAATTAGCAAACTATTAATATACACATTAAAAGCAATCCAATGAAACCAATACATTTAAGGTTCTAGATGGGTAAAAATCTGAGACAAAACAGGACCATGGACCCGCGAACCCGAAACTTTATATAAAAGGTATCAAAATATTTCCCATGTAGTAAGCAACTCATAAAATTTTTTTAGGATAAAATGGATCTAAGAACAAGCTAGAATCAAAGATTAAGGAAATGGAAAAAGTTGAAGATATTTAGGAATTTGAAAATGAAATTTAATGAAATTAAAGTGAAAACTTACCAAATAACTTTGAAAGAATTATAGTTACCAATATGGAACACTTCTCAATGATAAAACACCATGACGATCCAAGCTCAATATTTCCAAATGAGGAATAAAGAGGGTCAAGATTGGGGTTTTCAATCACAACTTGTGAAGAAGAAACAAAATAATTAGTTTGGTAAGATTGGAAAAAGGTCAATACATAGCTGATTATAAGAACAACACAAAAAACATCACCCCAAGCGATGCTTCCTAGCTCAAAATTTTAATTTTTAATAAAAAATACAGCCTGAGTTTTAAATAGTCAAAGATATATTCACCAGAAGATCTAGGACCTTGCACTTGTGGGCCCTTTTTTATCACCTGTAGTTCCATAGGTGCAACCCTTTTTTCGCACTGGCGAAGCACTAACAATGCTAAATTTATTTAAACAGGGAATAACTTCCTCATACAAACACGGAATGCAATGATTCTTTTTGTGTTACTTTTAAAATTTTGATAGAAATCTAATAGAATCATCCAAGTACCAAAAAGTTATCATTTAATTCAAGTAGTACCATTAGAACTTGATGGTCAAAACTTTAGACTCCGAATGAGGACTCAAAACTTATCTTAGACCTCCCAAACACAAATCAATAATGCAAACCAAATGTAAAACACATTCCAAAACTAACAGAATCACCAAAATACCTAAACAATATCATATTAATTGAGTGTTTATTGGATTCAATTTATCAAAAGTTAAGACTCTAAAATAGGAAAATGACATAGTAATCAAATGAAATGACCCGGGAACTGAACGACTAATACTGATAAGTCATAAATTACTTAGGGAACCTACAGGAAAGTTATAAGATGCATAAAAGGGAAAAATACAAAAATGACCTAAAGAATCATTATATAGCGCTTCAATAATGACACTCTTACTTGGGTGACTATGATCTATATGTCCCTTGTAGTTTGAGGGAGGAGAAATAATTTAGGTTCAAGAGGTTAGAGAAAGGTGGTATGAGAGTAGTTGAGTATGTGACTTGCTTTTATGCTTTATCAAGGTATGCTAGATCGCTTCTCACTAATTTACGTATGAAATATCATAGATTTATATAAGGTTTATCATATTTCTTAGGGTTGGCTGTGTCTAGGTTATCCTTTTAGGGAGCATCCTTTCACAGATAGTCGGTGCAACCAAGGAGGCTGCGTTGATAGAGAGAGAAATGAGTTTAGAAATAAGAGAAATAAGAGGGCTCATACTTTTGATTAGTATTCGAGTTTATAGAGGTAGATGTTTCTCCAAATAAAGTAGCTTATTTTGATGCTATAGGATAATATAGGAAACCTTATAGACATTTGGGAGTGATAAGGGTTATTTCAATGCATGTCAGTCTTCTCGGGGTTTTCAACAAAGCCAGTCATGCCGCGATGGCTATTCAGGTTGTCCTGGTTAATATCAACAGCTTACAAATATGAGATCTTGTTATTCTTGTGTAGATTGAAGTCATTTGGTATGGGACAACCCTTATTTGGGTGTGGACCCCAACCAATTACACAGTGCCCAACTATAACACCAACGCCCATAATTAGAGACTGGGGAAGGACACAGACAGGAAGAGGTGATCGAACTTCTAGAAGAGATGATAGTATATCTATAGTGCCAGTGGACGATGGTCAAGGTATTGCTCTATTTGGTGGCATAGAAAACATTTCTGTGCTTTCCCGGATAGGACAACTCTGACTACTTCTGATCTTTCTAGGGGCATGAGGCTGAGGCCTCAACTGTGATGATTACAGGTATATTCTAGTATGCCACCAACTTGTATCTATATTATTTGATTGTGGATCTACCTATTCATATTTTTAGACATATATAACATTATTTAGTGGTGGATTGGATGTGCCGATCTTGTGTTACTTTTATGGTATAGTGTAATACTTGGGTACACCTAATTATTCTTGATATGGTAGATTTTAATGTTATTCTGGGTATGGATTGACTTTTTCTGCATCATACTGTCTTGGATTATTATACCAAGATTGATACTCTATATATTCTTGGTATTTCAAAGATCAAGTGAAAGGGTTCTTGTAGTTTCTATACTAGTAGGGTGATTCTTTTCCTTCGTCCTTAAAGATTGATTGAAAGAGGATGCTCTCTTATTTAGCTTCATTCATGATACCAATGTTGGTACTCCTCCTTTAGAGTTTTTTTTTATTATCTATGAGTTTCTAGATATCTTATTTATTAATATTTAGGTGTTTCTCCAAGTGGGACATTGACGGTTGTATTGATTTAGAGTCAGGAAAAAATCTAATTTCTAACCCTCTGTATTGTATGACCCCAGCCGAGCTGAAGAAATTGAAAAAATAGCTACAAGATTTGCTTGATAAAGGATTGGTTTGATCGAGTGTATAACCGTAGGGTGCTTCTATTTTATTTGTGAATAAAGGATAAGTCTACGAGGATGTGCATTGACTACATGTAGTTTAACATGGTCACCATTAAGAAATAATATCCCCATTCTCAGATCAATGATTTTTTTGGACCAGTTGTAGGGAGCCACAGTATCTTCAAAGATTGACTTAACGTATGACTACAATCAGTTGGAGATTGAGGCTTTAGATATCCATTAGATAACCTTCTAGATCTGGTATTGCCATTATGAGTTTTTATAATGTCATTTAGGCTAACTAATGTCCCAACAAAATTCATGGCATTGATGAATGAACTTGATTTGTTTATGATTGTCTATATTGATAATATTTTGGTATCTTCAAGGAGTGGGGAGTCCATGTACAACACTTGAGGAATGTACTTCAGTGGTTGAGAGAGGAGAAGTTACATGACAAATTTTGGAATGCAAGTTTTGGCTTAGTTTTATGACTTTATTGAGGCACCTGGTGTCAAAGGAAGGTATGATGGTCGATCCGTCTAAGATTGAGGTAACTCGTGGTTGGTCTAGGCCTAATTGTCCTATTTGGATACATAGTTTTGTTAGCTTAGAGGTTATCAACAACGATTTTAGTGGTTTTTTTCCATAGTAGCCCTATTGACTCAATTGACTTAGATAAATATGGTGCTTAGTGATCTGATGAATGCGACGAGAGTTTCTAGTTTCTTAAGGCCTTATTGTCTTTGGCTCCAATTTTGACTTTGCCTATTAATGGTGTGCCCTTCAAAATATTTTGTGATTCTCCCTAAGTTAGGTTAGGTGGGCTGATGATGCAGAAAGGAAAGGTAATTGCCTATGCTTCTAGATAGTTGAAGGTCCATGCGAAGAATTACTCCACCCATGATTTAGAGTTGAAAACGATTGTATTTTTATGAAGTTGTGGCATCACTAATTGTATGGAGTTCATTGTGAGGTGTTCACAGATCATAAAGTCTTTCAAAACATATTTAGTCAAAGATATTTGAAATGAGTTAATGGACTATGATATGACTATTCTATACCACCCAAGTATTGGTAATATAGTGAATGATGCTTTGAGTAGAAAATCTGCTAGCATAGGTAGTCTAGCTTTGATTTGGGCAGAGGTGTGACCTTTAGTTAGAGATGCTCAGAGTTTGGCTAACAACTTGATTCAGTTATATAATTTAGATCACGGTGTTATCCTTTTATTTGTTGAAGCCCGTTCTTCATTAATGAAGCAGATTAGGGAGAAAAAGTTTGAAGATGAGAAGTTGACCTAATTTGAGATAACGTCTTGAGAGGTAAGACAAAGGAGGTCGTGATTGATCTAGAGGTGTTTTGAGGATTGGTATCTGGATCTACTTGCCTAAATTGGATGACTTCAATGGTTTGATTATGAGATAAGCATATGATTCAAGATATTCTATTCATCTAGGGGCAGTAAAGCTGTATCATGACTTGAGCTAGCACTACCAGTAGTAGTATGGAGATGGACATAGCAGAGTCTATGACTATATGTATAAATTCCAAAAAAGTGAAGTTTGAGTATCTGTGACCTAATGGTCTTTATTAGATAATCCTATTCCTAGTTGAAAGTAGGGGCATATCACTATGGATTTTATAATGAATTTACCTACCAGTGTGGGTGGTTTTGACTCTACTTTGGGTAATTGTGGATCATTTGAAAATTCTTGCCTATTTCATTCAGTTAGAATTGCTTATACGACTGAGAAGTTGGATGAAATCTATCTAAGTCATATTGTTTATTTGCATGGTGGCTAGGTAAGTGTCATTTCTAACCAAGGGTATTTGTTTACTTTATAATTTTGGATGTCACTACAACATAGTTTGGGTACTTAGTTAAATATGACTACAAATTTTTATCTTCAAATGGATGGCCAGTCCAAGAGAATGATTTAGGTATTAAATGATATTATTGAGCTTATATTATTGATTTTGGAGGCCTTTCATATAAGCACTTACCATTGGTATAGTTTGCATATAATACCAATTATCACTTCAATATTCAGATGGCACCTTTTAAGTCTTTATAGAGTAGGACATGTATATCTTTAATTGGTTGATTTGAATGTATTTAACATGAGATATCTTGACATAGATTTACTTTATGATGGTATTAAGAAGGTTTGAGTTATTTAGACTAGACTATTGACAACCTAGAGAAAATAGAAGATTTGTGCTAATATTAGCACAATTGTGTTTTATTGAAAGAATCTACCATGAAAGTGGTGATGAGGTTCAAAAAGAATGGAGAGCTTAGCTCTAGTTTTATTAGTCTATTTTAGATTTTAAAGCTTGTAAGGGAGGTGGATTATAAGTAATCATTTCCACCTATTTTATAAGTAAGCAATTCCACCTATTTTATTCGGCAAGCAGGTTAGAAAGTTAAGGGCTAAGGGAATTGCTTCATTGAAGGTTCATAAGAAGCATCATCTAGTTTCAGAGGCTACATAAGAGGTTGAATATGATATGCATGCCAAATGTTCCCAGTTTTCTTTAGGCTTCAGGCACTTCCTATCTATTTATGTTCAAGGACGAAGATGATTTTTAGTGGTGGATGATGTAATGACCTAGAAGGTTATTTTTGACTTTTTTTATAATTACCATTTTACTTTCTTAATAGTTTCCCCGAGTTATACATTTAATCAGTTTATAGGGTTGGTTTTGAAATTAGAGCTAAAAGTTGCGAGTTTTAAGAAATTTTAATTTTGGAAGATTTTAGTTTAAAATAATTGACTTTACTTAACATTTGGAGTATTGAGTCTTAAAATGAAATTCCATCAATTTCGTCAGCTCCAAAATATGGAGTTTGGTCTAGAAGAACCTTTATTTTCAGTTTTGGGCTTTCCATGAGGATTTTAGCCTATTTTATGAGATTGGTGGTTTCATTCCTATGTTGTTCATTTGGTTGTTATAGCTGTTTTCCTATTTTAAAGGCTTAACTTCTGATATCATTGACTCCGATCGACATTCCATAAAAACAAACTCAGAATTAAATTCTAATAGTTCAGTTAGCTCCAAAATATAGATTTTAGGATAGACTGATGATTGGTTAATCCAAAAGCCTTAATTGTGATTTTATCTCAGAGCCTTCAATTGAAAATCCAACTGCGATATCAACTCCAGAATGTCAGGTTTAGGTTCGGTGGAGTATTGATTTGGTTTTTGGGTATGTAGGTCTCATTTTGAATATTTGGTTGAAACGTTTGATTATCCATAAAGGTTTTTTGGTCATATCTCAGAAAAATGACCTCTTATGCACT
>JBDJHY010795981.1:0-15300 GCA_039654485.1 Withania somnifera | reverse complement strand
AAAACCGGTAGATCAAAAGCTCTATAGAGGTATACAGTTCCCTTTTATATCTTACTGCCTCTAGACTGGATATTATGTTTGCTACATGTCTATGTTCTAGATTTCAATTGTGTCCCAAAGAGTCACACTTAATAGCATGCAAACTAATCTTTCGATATCTTGTTGACAAAATTGGACATGGCATGTGGTACCCATTATGTTTAGACTTCGAATTGATTGCATATAGTGATGTTGATTATGGAGAATATAAATTAGATAGAAAAAGAACCTCCGGAACTTGTCACTTGTTAGGTGCATCATTAATCTCTTGGGCTAGAAAGAAACAAACTAGTGTAGCAACTTCCGCGGTCGAATCTGAATATGTGGTTGCAGGAAGCTCATGCTCATAAGTTTTATGGATTGAAAATCAATTACTTGAATATGGCATTCATGTGAAGAATGTACCTATCTATTGCACTAAAACAAGTGCCACAAACTTAAGTAAAAATCCCATCTTGCATAGTCGTACTAAGCATATAGAAATTAGACATCATTTCTTGCGAGATCATGTTCAAAAAGGTAATATTTACTTGCAATTTATACCCATGCATGATCAATTAGATGATATTTTCACCAAACCATTGAATGAAGATAGCTTCAATTCAATCAAATTAAGGCTTGGTATGTGCGACGCTTATTGTTTTGATTGATATGTCTTGCATGATAATTGTTTGTTTATGATTTACATCTTTCATACATTCATATTCAATAAAATGATCCAAGGAAACCATCTTTATCTTAAGGAAATACATGGAATGTTTTGGAGGTTAAAATAGAGGATTTTTGTCACTAGAAGTCAAGTTGGTCGACTAACAGGGTAGTTTGGTCGACTAAACTGGGAACAAATTTAATTTTTGGTCACTCGAATTTCTTTGGTAGAGTAAGAGAAGTTGTTGGTCGACCAAACTGAAGGAAATTTAATTTTTTCCTACTGGAACTCAGTTTGGTCGAGTAAAGTTGCTCATTGGTCGAGTAAATTAGGAGATTATTTTTTGTCAGTGAAAAATAGTGTTGGTCAAGTAACAGGCGGGCCTTGGTCGAGTTAAATGTCAAAATTTTTGGTCACTAGAAACTTGATTGGTCGAGTAACAAGGAATGTTGGTTGAGTAACACCTTCATTGGTCGACCAAAATTCCTTTTTTATTGAGTAATCTGAAGAAACTTAACCTTTATAACTGACCCAAACCCATTTTCTTCACATTTCTTCTCTTTTTCATCAAAGAAAAACCTAAAAACCCTCTCCCCAAAACTCCATTTCTCTCAAAAATCACTCACCCATCAAACTCATTTAATCCCTAGTTATCACTCCTAAACATATTCCAAACACAAATCACTCACCAAAACACTCGCATTTCACTCAAATTCGAAAAACCTTTTCCTAAAACCCCAAAAACCCAAAACTCAAATTTCTTCATTTTTCTTCTTCCAAAATGGCAAGAACCAAGAACATTGCCAAGAAACAACGTCATGGTAATGGCGAAGAGGAATACAACCCTACATTTGAGGCCGTTAAAACCAAAAGGAGGAATAATGTTGGAGAATCCTCTAATGCCTCTCAAAGGGGTAACAGTGATGAGACAGCATTGGAGGCCTGTTTCAGAGGCTTTGAAGCTCAAGAGGTGTACTATAAGGTACTTAAGAATGAATTCTTTATGTCTTCCATGAGCTTTAATTGGACAAACATTGTGGGTATAAAATTTAGAGAGCTTTTTGTAGATATAAGAGATTTGGGAATTTATGATCTGTTAGGATTTCAGGAGGATATTTATGAAGATTTAGTAAGGTAATTCTATGTGAATATAAAAATTATAAAGAATTCCAAGGAGGAGGGGGGTGTATTGAGAACCAAAGTTAAGGGTAGAACCATTATTGTTTCTAAAGCTAGGTTGTGTGAGTTGTTTGGCTTGCTGCCAGGGGATATTAGGCCCATGTGGTCTAATGAGGAGAAGAAAAAGGATGAAAATAATAATTCAAGTGACAGTGAGGATACACGGGATGAGTGGGATGACTACAATTCCGTGTCTGGTGATCAGTTTGTGAGGGAGAGCCTCACAATTGTTAGAGTGGGTGGTGGAGTGAAATTGGATGCCGCCGATTTGTTAGGAAAGTTAAGAATTCCTTCACTATGCCATCAATAAAAATATCTATCTGAAGAAGGATTCTAACAACTATATTACTGAATTAGATAAGGAGATTTTATGGCATATCTCTAAGGAAAGGCAAATAAACTTTGCCTATCTAATGATTAAGATGATGAAGAAAAAACTCCTAGCCCTTCATAATGCTACTGAGTCAAGGGAAATAAATCAACATGGGATGCCATATGGCCCTCACATTACAAAAATCCTAAGGGTTAATAATGTGCCACTTGGAGGAGAGCTCACAACTGGAGGGTTACGTTGGTAAACCTCACCAATATAAAATTGGTGAAAACTCTCAACAGGGGGTGGTTGTATGTTGCTCATGTTAGGAGAGATGAAGATCAGTTGGCATATGATTATGTGGTTCTTCCTCCTCCTATTGACCGAGAGTGTGCTTCAAGTTGAAGCACAAGGCGTAAAGCGGATGAAGGCACCTCAAGGGTAGTAGTGCCTCTCATGCTGATTGGGTTGAATTGAGAAATGAAGTTGGAGAGTTGAAGAACAAGGTTGGAATGATGGAAAAGACTCTTGAGAAAATCTCGATAGTAGTGACCAAGATTTGGGTTAAAATTAGTTGGTCTTCCCAAACCTTCGACATTCAACCAAATTGCCGACATAGCTTTTAATGGTGGCCACTTATGGATCAACATCTGATCACTCTTCATCATGCCATATCTGTTGTTTTTCATTTCTATTGGTTATGTTTTCTTTGTTGTTTTTGAACTTAAATAGCTTGATTAGGTTGGTTAATGTTTTGACTTTGAGTTGTACTTTTCTTCAACTATGTTATGAATAATGGCTTGTTTTCATATTGAATACAACTTGGTTATTGCATTTTTTTTATATGAATTCTTGCTCTTTTTTTGATAATGACAAAAAGGGGAGAAAAACATTGGTTATTTGGGTTTAAGAATAATTTAGGAAAACCAAAAAACACCTTTTTAGTAAAAAGTCCGCTTATAAATCAATTTTATTTCACATTAGCTAGTATTATCAAAATCTCTATCATCGTCTATCATTATTAAAATCTCAAGAAATGTAAATCACCAATATCCAAAAGTGGGCCTTTAAGGCCAAATTGATATCTAAAATGGGATCCTCAAGTCCATGCAAGATTTAAAAATCAATAATGCTGGGCTCTTGGCCTTAAACAGCGAAAACCAATGCATAAAATCTCTGTATCATGATGATAACATGTATGAACAATAATGAGCACAATCACAGTGAACGAATCACGGAAAGTCATGCCGGCCCTGCACAAGCTCGAAATTACTATAGCAAGCATAACCAACCAAAACAATGTCCTGGTGTCAATCCCAAATAATCCTACTGTCTATGTTCCAAAGTCAGTGCAGACCACTCGGCGTCACAAGGTAATCTATAATCAAAATACAACACCAATACAAACTAAAAAAGTGGGTAGGGTCAAGGGTACTAACCTAAAGTTCCAAACCCAAGGGTGTTATTTAGTACTATTATTTTTCATATAATCCAAGTCTAATCGTTATCCGTGACCTATTTGTCCTTCGAAGACAAGCTCGCAAATACTGAGTTGAATATGCCTATATTGCTTTAAATGCCAAAAAATGCACAAATGAGGTTGAACGATTACAAATCAAAAAAATAATAATATACACATTAATACGAGTCAAACTATTCCTATAAAACTATGATAATAATCGGGCTCAAATATGGGTCGAAATGGGCCTACAGGCCCCTCGAACCCGAAACTCCAAAAAAAGGTATAAAATATTTCTTACATCTTAGAGAACTCACACTCAAAATTTGAATCTACGACGAGCAAGAAATAAACGAGAATTAAAGAAACAAAGTGACGAAAGAGTAGGAGAAATTGAAAATTTTATGGAACATTTTTAAAAAAATTAGAGTAAAATCTTACAAATCCAGCGTGTGAAAATGATTAGAAACACTCTGTGATGCTTTCCAAGATCAATAATAGAGATTCAAGAGTTTTCAAGATTAACAAAAAGGTTTTTGGGATGAAGAAGAATCATAAAAATTAGCAAAAATCGAGTTTTAGGGGTATTTATACTGCCAGGTAAATACACATCGCAAAAGCTTTCATGAGGGTCACTTCGTATAGATGAATTTTATGGAACATCACAATCGCGTAAGTTAATTTACAACCATGAAGATAAAAAGGGATCAGAAAAGAGGCCAATACCACGAGATCGTGTGACATAGGGTCAAAATCGTATAGGCCAAAAGCATAGACCATCACAATTGTGTGACCCTAGTCGCAATCGCAAAGGGGGTTTTTGTTGGCACCAGATGACAGAAAATCAGCCAAATTTTAAATTTCGAACAATGACTTAGAATGCGTTCGAAACACGATGAACACAAACTATATATATAAATTGCATGAATGTGATATTCCGGACTCAGCAGTACAGATAAAATTTTAATTCAAGATTATTTAGATAAAATATTGACTAAAGTCAACCCTTGGTCTAAATTATATAAATTTCAACTGAGTACCTGAAATGAGTTCAACTATCCTGAGACCTAAATGAATACCACACCTAATCCAACTCAATATTCCGGAGTTGATGGCGCATTTGTATTTCAAATCCTACAATTCGATCATAAAATGACCACTCAAGCTCCATTTATGAACTAGAAAGCTCATAAAACACGCAAAATTAGATAAAATCAAAATGAAGGATTCTGAACACAAGTCAAGAGTTTTTAGACCAAAACCCAATTTCCGGAGCTAAAGAAACTATCAAAATCTGATTCTGAGTTTGTTTTTACAGAATTTTGATCAAAGTCAACGATATCAGAAGTTAAAGCTTTAAAATAGAAAAACGAAAATAACCATCAAACAAACAAATCGGGAACTGAATCACCAGTTCGTATAAGTCATAAATAAATTAGGGCCGCTAAGAAAATCTCTAAGCTAATAGGGGATGCAAAAAATATGAAAATGACCGGAAGGGTCATTACAAGAACAACAAGTAAAACTTTAATCTTCATAAAAGAAAGAGATAAAGGTAAAAATGATCAAGTCCACTAAATCCACGTTGTGTTCTTAAGTAAATTATTCCCCTCAAGTACCTGAGGTTATGGATATATTCTTCTAGGATAAAATAATCAACTTTTGAAAAATAATGGTACCTTAAGTTCTATAGTAAAACAAACCACTTGAAAATTGCAAATTACACTAAATTTTGATTGTAAAATATATAGAAGAATCGAGAAAATTTCATTAATAATATCTAAGGATAAATTAAGTATTTAGATCTGACAAGTACCTCTTGGAAGAGAAGCAATAGTTTAGAAAATTACCACTCTTTACTAAAACATTGCATGGTTTTAGATGCATCACAGCCATGTGTGGACGCACATGGTCCATCGCACTTTCAAATGTCCTCTGGAATGATGTGTGGTTCGCGTATGGTCATGTGAGGCCGCATATACCCTCCGCACATGGAACAAATTATTTAAATGAAGAAATGCATTCCTTCGGTGCATGTGCAGCCGCACATGGAGGAAAAAAATATTGAATTTAATTTTTGAATAAATATTTTTTTATACAATTAATTTTAAATGTATTTTTTCTAAAAAGAAAGTCTCTCATAAATCATTGGAAAAATCTAAATCCAAATACAATTTCAAAGTCGAAGTCGAAGTCGAGTCGAGCGATGATGACTACGGCGTGAAACTCATATTTTTCTTAGCTCACTATTAGCACGAAGATGTTAAACTCAAATAAGTTCCTTTCTTCACTAATATGGGAGAAATGTGTTTTCATAAAGTAAAGTCTACTTTACTTTAAGTTTCATTATAAAACCCAAAATCTTCCCACATGAATAGGCAATGACTATAATTTTCAATAAATATATGAATAAATGTGTGATTTACAAGGAAAGACTGATTGCATTTGAATAAGTATGTTTCTCTTTGAAATTCCCATAGTTAAATTATATCAGATACACTCAATCAATCGGTAGCTATGATATCTTTGAGTCATCAAACTTTATTGTATACCTATAAAATACAATTCACACAACCAACCTTTAATTGTCTATGGTTCTCGCGGTTTAATTCATTTCATCCATGAACTCTCCGATCTTATGAGTGCATAGAGAATCGGACTGTTCTAGCATTCTCTTTGAAGTGGCTCCCATATCACACTCACATAGGTAATTCCTAAACGTTTAATCCTAGAAAATAAACTATTTGGTCATATCTGTCAAAATTATAAATAATTAAAAAGCTTGAATATTGTCTTCATAATGAGAATGAGTTGAATTATTGAAAATGTTGAACCGTTATACATAACTTTTTTATCTCTTTGAAATATCTTGGGATCTCCAGTCTGTTAGGTAGAGTTACCTTCATCATGACTTCTCCTAGGCCTTAAACTCATTCCCCTTGAAGATCTCCTAACTTCCTCTCTAGATAGTCCTTTTGTAAGTGGATCTGACACATTATCCTATGACTTTACATAGTCAACAGTGGTAAATCTGCTAGAGAGTAGTTGTCTAACAATGTTATGTCTTCTTCGTATGTGATGAGATTTACTTTTATACATAATGCTCTATTCTTTTCCAATTACCACTTGGGTATCACAGTGTATTCTTATGGGTACCAATGGTTTGGTCAGAAAGAAATATCTTTCAAGAAATTTCAGAGCCACTCAGTTTCATCACTGGTCCTATATAAATTTATGAATTCAAATTTTATTGTAGAGTGTGTAACACATGTTTGTTTAGATCATTTTAAAGATACTTTTCCTCCACCGGGAGTAAATATATACCTACTTATGAATTTGACTTCTGAAGATTCAATGATCCAATTTGCATCACTATACGCTTTAATTACGCAGGATACTTGTCATAATATAAAATGTAGTTTGAGTACGTTTTAAATATCCCAAAACTCATTTTATTGCCATCCAATGAGTTTGATTGGGATTACTTGTGTACCAACTAAGTTTACTAATAGTACATGCTATATCTGGTCGTGTACAATTCATGATATACATCAACTTTTCAAAGTTCATACATATTTCAATTGTGAGTCACTTTCACCTCCATTCTTTTGAGGTGCAAAGATCACATCCATTGAAGTTTTGGCAATATTGAAATTTAAATACTTAAACTTGTCGGGAACATTTTCAATATAATAAGACTAAGATAGTGATAACCCTTGAGGAGTTTTACAAATTCTTATGTCTAAGATTATATCAACAACTCCTAAGTCATTCATATCAAATTTATTAGCTAACATCTGTTTTGTAGTATTTATGTCAAAAATATCTCTACTGATGATCAACATATCAGCAACATACAAACAAATAATGACTTTATGATTTGGAGTGTTTTTAATATAGATACATTATCACTCATTAATTTTGAATCCTTGTGCCAATATTGTTTGGTCAAATTTTTCATGCCATTGTTTGGGTGCTTGTTTTAGTTCATAAAGTGACTTAACAAGTTTACACACCTATCTATCATAAAATCCTCCGATTGTTTCATGTAAATCTCTTTCTCCAATTATCCGTCTAGGAAAGTTGTCTTCACATCTATTTAATGGATTTTAAGACCATATACCACAACCAGTAAAACTAACATTCAAATAAATATTATTCTTATTACTAGTGAATATATGTCAAAATAGTCAAGACCTTTCTTTTGTCTATAACCTTTGACGACAAGCCTTGTTTTATATTTGTCAATTGTTCCATCAGCTTTTATTTCCTTTTAAAGATTTATTTTGAACCAAAAAAATTCTGGACGAAGATCAACCAATTCTCAAATATGGTTGCTCAATATTGACTCAATCTCACTATTGACCGCTTCTTTAAAAAATAATGAGTTCAAAGAAAACATGCTTCTTTAAATGCTTGAGGCTCATCCAAGAAAAATATTATAAAATCTAATCCAAAGAAAGTAGCTATTCTTTAACGTTTACTATGGCTTGAATTCTCTTCATCCACTTCATCTTTCTTTGATTAGTTCCAAGGTCATTTAGATTATTTACTCGACGACTCACATTTAGCTTATATGGATAAATGTGTTTAAATAATTTAGTATTGTCTTATTCTATTACCTTATTAACATAAATATTGGGGTGTTCAAATTTGTCAAACAAATGCTTTACAGTTTGTAGCATATCTTATGAAGACACAATCCACAGTCTTTGGTCTTACTTTCACCCTTTTAGGTGTAGGAATTTGGACTTAGGCTAAACACCTCAACGCTTTGAAAATTTTTAATTGTGCATTTTCATTCTTTCTACTTTCATATGAAATCGATTATGTCTTATTGTGAAAAACTCTATTAAGTATTCGATTAGTTGTAAGAATAGCTTTTCCCCCAAGCTTTTTTGTACACCAGAACATATTAATAATATATGCACATTTCTTTCAAAGTTTAGTTTTTCTTTCCGCAATTCCATTTAATTAAGGTGAATATGAAGCAGTTGTCTGATGGACAATCCCGTTTTTCATAAATGTTGCAATGGAAGGAGATTCATACTTTTTAATCACTTCTTATTGATTGTTCTTTGTGTTCAATTAAGTTTAAACTTTAGTTTCATATTGTTTAAATGCTTCAGTTGTTTCACATTTACAACTAAGAGAAAAAAAAAACATAACAGTATTGAGTACAACCGTCAGTAAATAATTATGAAATATTTTTTCACCACGAGATGGTGCTGACTTCATATCATAAATATCAGTGTGAATTAAGTTTAAGGGATTGGAATTCCTTTCAACAGAATTATAAGGATCTATTACAAACTTTAACTCAAAATACAATTGACATTATGATTTATTGCACTCAAACTTAGTAATATTTTCAATCAGTTATTTTCCGTAAGGTTTTATAATTGACATTGTCCCAAACGATAATGCTATAAATTATTTGACTCAAGTAAGTACGAACAAGAATAAACTTTGTTCATATCAACCAAAACTACATTGAGTTTGAAAAGACCCTCATTTTGGTAACTTTTTTTCTACATACACTTATTTTTACTAGCTATAAGTTTATCAAAAATAAAGATACATTTAATTCATTCTTAGTAAAAAGTGAAGTTGAGACCAAGTTCATCCATATTTACAGAACATGAAGGACATTGCTTAACTTCATCAGCTTGTTAGATGTCCTTTTCAAACAAATCCCACCCATTCCTTCAATTTTTGTTGTAGCAGAGTTAGCCATGAAAATGGTCTCATCAGGTTTAGCAAGAGTGTATAATGCAAATAATTACTAATTAGCACACACAGATGATGTGTAGCTCTAAAATATATCCACCATTTTCTTGGATTGCCAAGGAAATTGCTCTACAAAAGCATGGTGCAAAGACCATCAATTTCGTCAAATGTTTCACCCATGTTTGCCTTGTCTTTTTTCTTGTTCTTCTTTGAAACCCAACAATCTTCTACCTTGTGGTCAACCTTGCCACAGTTATAGAAATTATCCTTGAATATTTTTTTTGTTTTGCTCTTTCTTTTGACTAGAAGATTTCTTCTTCTTCTTTCCTTTTGGAGAAGCCTTTTCAACAATATTTGCATCAAATATTGTATCATTTTCTCATACCTCTTTTCTACAGCCTTGTTGTCCTCTTTTATTCTCACTCGTACAATCAAGTCTTCAAGAGTCATTTCTTTTCTTATGTTCTTCAAGTAGTTCTTAAAGTCTCTTCATGAAGGAGGTAGCTTCTCAATGAAAGCTGCTACTTGAAGTGCTTCATGTATGACCATTCCTTCAAGAATAAGGTTAAAGTTAGCATAATATTTCATATTCATTATGATGAACATTATTTAAATTTTTTATACCTTCTGCAAGGAGGTCATGCACGACAACTTGTGGTTCTTGACCTTGGGACATGACAGTCTTAATGTCAATCATTTTGAATTCTAAAAACTTTACAGCAACAAACTTTTTTATCCCGCATTTTTATTTTTGTACTTCTTCTCAATAGCATCCCCCAACTCATTTGAAGTTTTGCACATGCTAAATATAATGGATAAGTCATCCTTTAAGCCATTAAGTACGTAGTTTTTGCATAGGAAAGCTAAGTGTTTTCATGCTTCAGTAGCTACAAACTTTTCACTTTCAGGCGTTTGTTCTGCCAATATAGAAACATCTTCAGTTATGTAACATTAGAGGCTTAGAGTGATGAGGTAGAAGTCAAACTCAACAGAATACCAACTTTGCGAAGTTTTTATATTCTTTAAACTGAGGCAGTAGAAAGTCAAAAGACTTTAATCTGCAAATAATCAACAGAACAACAACATATTTAAGAATACCAAGTAGTTTCTCAAGTTAATGATAAAGTTTTTATACTCTTCCAATCGTAACCAAAATGAACTTAAATGTTCAAATTAAGTTTTTATACTCTTCAAATCAGAAAGGTCTTAATCTTCAGGAACTAAATACAAATTTAATAGGTACAATAATTTTATTAAGATTATTATTTTCAATATATGTAAAATCTATATTCAACAATGAAGAATAACAAGCAAAACTTTAAACTTTACAAAAGAAAAAGATGAAGGTAGAAATGATAAAGTCCGACTGAATTTACACTGCGTCCTTAAGGAAATTATCCTCCTCAAGTACCTGAGGTTATGAAATATATCCTCCCACAATAAAATGATCAACTTCTACAGAATAGCAGTACCTTAAATTATGTAGAACAACAAACTACTCGAAGGATGCAAATGATACTAGATTTTGATCATAAAAATGTAGAAGAATTAAGAGAATTTCGTTAACAATATCTTATGAGAAATCAAATATTTATAACCAACAAGTTCCTCTTGGGAAGAGAAGCAACGGTTTAAGAAAGTTGCAACTTTTCACTAAAAAGTTGCATGGTTTCATATGCGTTATGACCATGTGTGGCCAAAACCTTGTCCATCGCACTTGAAAATATCCTCTGGAATGATGTGTAGAGCCATGTGCGGCCACATATGCCCTCCGTACATGGAATAAATTATTTGAACAAAGAGATGTGTCCCTTCGGTGCATGTGGGCCCGCACATGGAGGAAAAAAATGTTGAGTTTAATTTTTGGATCAAATAATTGTTATACAATTAATTTTAAATGAATTTTATCCGAAAAGATAATCTCTCAATCATTTGTCAAACCCAAATCTGAAGTCAAGCGAGCAACAATAATGACAGTGTGAAGATCATATTCTTCTTTGCTCACTATTTGCATGAAGATGCTAAACTCAAAGAAATTTCTTTCTCTCACCAATGTGGAAGAAATGTATTTCCATAAAGTAAAGTCTACTTTACTTTAAATTTCATTTCACTCTAAATTTTTTCTTTCATTTTTTATTCACTCTCTTTTTTATATATTTCATATATATAGAACCCGACAAACATTTTCACTTTAAAAAAATTTCGACCGACTGTTATGATGTATTTTAGTGCCTTCTTTGGTAGAACGAATATGGAAGACCAATAAGAATGTATGTGCATTAGTGTAGAGTTCACCAACTGCTCACTTTAACAAATTTAAAATTGATTTGTTATTATCTTTTTTAACGGATATTCGTCATTTTTAATTTTAAATTCATTACAATTGTTAAAATAAACAAAACATGCAATCACGGTCACTGTTAAAACATATTTTTTAAAAACTAAGAGTAATTACAAATTATTTAAGGCTAACACAATTTGAATCCCAATATTCTAAATTTTCTCACCAATATCCTCAGCCATATATGTTGCCAATTCATGAACCCAGTAAATATCGCATTATTATTTTCCTTAAAGAAGAGGGTTACAAAAGAGCCCTGTGTTAAAATTGAGAGCAAAATGGTTGGACAATGACGTTTGGTGATTTGATGATTAAAAGTATATGGGATTGATGTCGTTCATGGACTGAAAAATGATTTCTTTGCCATCATATTTTCAAATGATACTTGTTCCGATTGAGTAGCATATATATATTATTTGTGTTTACGGAATTTTAAACAAACTTCAAGAGATCAATAGAAATTCTTTGATGTTGCATGTTCAGCAGTCAATGCTGCCGTCTGGTGCCAGTAACCCTATTTTTGCATTCGCGGACTCCTCATTAAGTTTGCGGAGAAGAGTGATGATTACCCGTCTTTGCGTTTGCAAGGTTGGAGCCACGTTCACATAGGAGGCTGGGTCCGGGCTAGGGAAGATTGCCCTCCGTGTTCTCTACTGGAACATCACATTCACGATGATTCCGGGCCGGGTCTGGCTACATTTACGAATAGTGTGACTTAGACAGAATTAAATTTTCTCTTTAGACCATTAATTTTATAATTCTATTTTTGAAGCTTAAAATTTTCTTTTGAAAAAATTCAAAAGATGATTTTTGATATTTTTTCATTAAGTTTCTAAACTAATATTTTTACATTCTTCAAGGATTTTTGATAATTTTTAATCTTAAAATTGGCGATTTAGACAGGGTGAGTTATGAGATTTTTGGACAAATTTTTAAATTGTATTTTAAAATTTTAAAGGTCAATTTTAACTCGATTTGGATGAAATTTCATATACCATGTTATGCCATATGGCCTTTTAATTTTTTTTTTTTTTCTTTTCAGATTAATTCCAAGAAAGATTGTTCCATGAGTCTTAATAGTATTTACGGTTGGTTTCTTCAATTCACTATTAGTACATCATACAGGGGTGGGGCCATTCAAATAAACATCTTAAAGCTACAATTAAATCATATGCATTCTTGTTAGTCCTACACAAGTTATATATAATTTTTTTTTACTCTAATATAACTCCACATCTATTAGAAATTTGGTTTCCAGTTAAGCAAATTAACAGGTTCAAGGATGTTTTTTTATGTACCTCCTTCCTTGTTTAAAATACAATATCAAAATGAGTATAACTGGGAAACCATTTAAAATGATCAGTCTATCTTATATTTTTTTCATTTTCAAAAGCAAAATAGAATTCATATCACTGTTGGATAATTAATGGTTCATCTTTTCAAAAGCAAAATACATGAATATTATTACGGTTCTATTTTATGACCAATTCTTACAATGGACAAAATAATTTGAAATTTTAGACCACCAAACTCAATTCGGACCTGAAATTTACTAAAACAACTATTGTCGTGGAAGTGTCACTATTAGTTGGTAAACAAATTTGGTGTTGACCGGCCGAATTATTCGGTGATGATACTTGTACTGATCTTCCGCGAGATATTTAGTTGAATGTCAAGTTAGTTATACATTTTATGTTGTCCACGTCTATACCCAAAATAGTAATCTTTAATATAGATATGTGTCACGATCCGACCTCTCATATCATTAGGCCACCTACAATTCACAACGCGAACCACCCAACCAATACGAAAAAGCTAGACATTGATATAAACGGAAGCAGTATCTCAAAACCGATATCTAGTACATGATCTTCTAAGTAAAAGTACAACTTAGAAATGAAGTACAACAATCTGTTTCAAAAGTACGAAATGACAAATATATATATTATAAAGAATGGTAAATGCAAGCTTCGAATGCCAAAAGTCATCACCTACCTCAGCAACAGATAATCAATACGAATCTGCTAAATCAATGATGACCACTCATACTTGTACTGCACCAGCAAAATATAGAAGTGTAGTATGAGTATCAAATAGCCGAAGTAATATGGTACCCAGTAGGTATCATCGGGCTACTAGGCCCATATAAGAAATAAAAGCAGTAAATAGAGAGAAAAGAAAAACAGATCACAAAAATCAAAGAAGTGGATCAAATACAGAGAAATCGGCTAATAGGGTAGAAGCAAATAGGTATCCTAGAAAGACTAGCGAATAATAACGAAGACTTAGGCAAACAAAAGAAATAATGTGCCTGAATCCATTCTCAACTAATAAGATATAAATAAAAATAACGGAAGTATCAGTATACCGGTAACCTTAGATAATGAAAAGAAAGGAGGCACAACTACATACAAGTGTAAAAATAATGAAAGCATGAAAGGAATCCAATGAATGTATTCAGCAAGTACAGTAGATCAGTAAAATAATAAGTAAAGAAAAAATTCCAATGACCTCCCATATGAGCGAGAGATATAAACAAGTGAATACAAATCCTTCGGCCTCTCATATGATCGGAGAGAACCAGCAAACATCACTCAAGAATAGATGATGCAGAATGATATGATATGATGCTAAAAATAAATGTGCATACTCCTCCTCCAGTTCCTGTAGGTCTGGAAGGCATGACCCATGGAAGGCTTCCTTATATACCTCTATTTCCCCGTATACGCCTCATTCAATCACATACTAGACCAGATCGACAAGGTTAATGGAGGCTGTCACTGCATACTATCTCAATAACCTAACGAATAACTGTAATCTCAAGATGTCGATGTATGAATGAGTGACATGGGATCACTGAATCTAAAACCAGTATAAACCATCAATGTCTAACGCTTGGGGATCACCGAGTCTAGTAGTATATCAAAACGGTGGTTATATCTTTACTTGACCTTTTTATCATCGAAAACTAATAAAAGTCATCATTTAATAGTCATCTTAATCTTATAATATTGAAAGCGATCCCAAAAGTCCATACAAGGTTTCAAAATCAGTGATGTTGGGCTCTTGTCCATAAAACAGTAGAAACCAGCAAGAAAAATTAGTTTTCATGATGATATGGTACACAACCACAAATAATATATCACAACAAGTCCTACCGGCCCTGCACAGGCTCGATATGTACAACAATTATAACCAATCATAATATTTAGGACTTGCGGATATTTTCCATAAATCCCACCATCTATGTTACTGAGGTATATAAAGACCACGCAAGGTCATAAGATTATCTACAATCACAAATGCAACACCAGTGCATAACCAAGAAGCGGACTAAAGAAGTAGACTAAGTCAGGAGTACTTAACTTAAATATTCAACCCAATGATGGATAATTACTAGAAACTCAACCCAAGGATCCCATATATCAAAATTTAAGATCGGTAAGACATATCTTACCTAGTGTCTTACAATAAGCTCACTGGTATAGGGAAAATTTGCTCTGACAACTCCAAAAAATGCACCAACGAACCTGAATGATCATGAGACTAAAATTTATTAATCTAAATATTAATAAGATTCAAATGATACC
>JBDJHY010795872.1:0-15300 GCA_039654485.1 Withania somnifera | reverse complement strand
ATTGAACTCCTTTGAGAGCATAGACATAGCTTAGCATAGTGTAGCATAACTTAGCATAATTGTAGTGCGTAATTGAGGGTGGATTCCCTTAGTTGCTGGTTAGCTTCTTTTAAAACATTCAATCAAAGGATTTTTCATTTTGTGGATTCAAAATCAGTTTTCGTAGATTGTTGTTTGGAGTATATTGTCGACTTATAGGTTTAATTGAAAGGTGAGGGTAACCAGTCCCTTGTTGTTCATAAACCGGTATGTTTATCGTAAATTTCTACATATCTTTTATTTGTTTCGTTCTCCCTCGTGTTTCATCCACCTCGTGTATACGATCCGCATCAAGTATTACCTAAACTAGAAAGATATTTGCATCAACAAAGAAGAAGGGAGTATATTTATGTCATTCCTCAGATCTAGTTGAGTCAACCTAAATAGTTGAACTTGTACTTATGGAGGAAAGATGAGTTCTTGAAGTGGCAATTCCACTGGCGATGAATGTAAACTCTAGCATTTGAAAACGGGATCCTGGATATCACTTTACTATAAAATAGGACATGCTGAAGCTCATACATTATAGTAATTAGTTTAATGGATTATCACATGAAGATCCCAAGATCCGACTTCGAACCTTTCTGGAAATAAGCAACGGTTGTGTTCCTATTGAGCCGAATTATGTGTGACTAATGTTGTTCCCCTACACATTTCTTGGTGAAGCTAAGATATGGTTGGAATATGATCTATCCAACACTATTACTACATGGGAGGATCTTTCATGGAAATTTCTAATTAGATTCTTCCCATATGGAAATACAACTCGACTAAGAAGGTAGATCTTTAGCTTTCATTGAAAATATGGAGAAAACTTGACTCAAGCATGGGACCAATGCAATTCAATGCTATTAAACTATCCACATTATCACCAAATGAACAAATTACCGTACATTACATTTATTGAGGGATTAGAGCCACACATGAAGGGTTTGCTAGATTCCATCATTGGGCGCTAAGAATTGGAAAAGACTTAGGACTAGCTAGTTGATTTGTTAAAAATAATGGTATAGGGAAATCCTGACTGGAATGCAGACAACTCAAGGGGTGTAGTAAAGAATCCTATTGTTGGTATAATCAATGTTGATGTTCCGGCTGCACTATCTTCACAAATATTAGCGGTCTAGAATTAGTTGATAAATTTGACTATGGTGTAGCAGTGACTACTCCTATAAATTTTTTCACAAAATTCATGGTGCAAAGTATATAGTAGCGGATAACATGTTGTAGAATTTTGTGGTTCTAATCCTGGTCAGTCAACTTCATGGGTAATTCTCAAAGAGGTGGAGGAATGCAGTATCGTGGTAATACATTTAACCCGAGATAGAAGACACATCTCAACTTCTTTTGGTGAAAATCAGAATAAGTTACAAAACCAAGGACAAGGGAAAAATTAGCAACAACAATGGAACTACAATCAGACCCAGTCATCCAATAATAGCAATGAAGATTTCCAAAAGAAAATGGTATATATGTTGAATAAGTTGTCAACCAGAATTGACCTGGTGGATGCAGATATGAAGAATCAGCAAATAAACAATCAGAACTTAGAGTAGAAGGTGGGGAAATTCCATCAACACAAAATGCAAGGCCTCAAGGAGGTCTTTTGAGTGATAGAGATCCAAATTCCATGAAAGTTCATGCAGTGTCTACTTGAAGTAGTAAGAAATTGAAAGAGTATCCCAGATAAGGCAACTCGTAAGTTTGTAGCTAATGATAAGGTTGAGGATTCACTAAGAGATAAAGAGATCGCTTCTATGATACCTCCCCCCATCTCCATAGATGTTGAGGAAGCAAAGGAAGGATTTGTTCAAGAAATTTATTGAAATGTTGAAGTTGGGATCTATTAATCTGCCTATCATTAATGTCTTGAAGTTCATTCCTAAATACACCAAATATGTGAAAGATATTATGTTCATAAGAGTAAATTAATAGATTACATGATTGTATTGGTCATTAGGGCATGCAGCTCTAGGATCCAAAGGAAACTTCTAAAAGAGCTCAAGGATCCAGGATGTTTCACCATTCATATCACTATTAGGTGGTCCATTATTTCCCAGGGCTTATGTAATTTTTGGGGAAAGAATTAATTTGATGCCCACCTCTAGCTAGTAGATCGATCATTAGCTCGGTTGGATGGTATTGTTGAAAATGAGTTGGTACAAGCGGGATTATTGGATATTCCCAGTGGATTTCATCATTCTTGATTTTGATCTTGATTTGTAGGTCTTATTTATTTTGTGGAATCCATTCTTGGTGACTAGACGTGTATTTATTAATGTAGCTATAGGGCAGCTAAAAATGAGAGCTCATGATAAGGTGGACGTGTTTGTTGTTAATAAAGTCATGAAGTTTCCAACCATCTATGAGATTTATCTTATATACATGTTATTGAGGTGATGATATGTCATCCTGTTACACTATGCTATACCCTATGGAGAGGGCATTAATGAGAGTTGATATATTAGAAGATAGAGAAGCTCATGATAAGGTTCAAATTCTTAAAGTGAATGTAGTTCATAATGCTAGAGAGTTTGAACCATTGAATATGTTCTTTAGACCTCCTCTTAAACCTTCTATTGAAGGCTCTGAAGATGGAATTAGAGACCTTTCCATCCCACTTAAGATATGTATTTGGGGAACAAGGAGACATTGCCTATTATCCTATCTACTGAGTTGTCAGAAGTTCAAGTGAGTGCAGTATTGGTAGTGCTCAACATAGAAAGAGAGTGATAAAATGGAAAATGTCTGATATTCATTGTATTAATCCAATATTTTACATGCATAGTATAGTTATAGAGGAGGTTGTTAAGCCTATCACTCAATATCAATGAAGATTTAATCCACCCATGAAGGAGGTAGATCAGGAAGAGGTGATCAAGTGACTTAATGCTGGAATTATATATCCTCTGACTGACAGCAAGTGGGTGATTCCTGTGTAGTGCTTCCTTAAGAAGGGGGCTTGACAGTAATTACGAGTAGGTTCAAGTGGGTGTATTTATGTTGACTATCAAAATCTTAATTAATCCATGAGGAAGGACCAATACATATTTTTATTCATTGATCCAATATTGGATAAGCTTGCTAGGCATGAGAGCTTTTTCTTTCTTTATGGTCACTCAGGATACAATCATATCTCCATAGCAACCATGACCAGGACAAGACAACATTCATATGCCTATATGGTACATATGCCTTCAAATGAATGCATTTTTATTTGTGTAATGCTCATATCACCTTCAAAAGGTGCATGATGGAAAATTTCTATGATATGGTGGAAGAATTTTTGGAAGTCATTATGGATAATTTTTTAGTATTTGGAAATTTTTTCAATGCGTTCTTGAAGTCTGGACCGGGTATTGGCAAGATGTGAGGAGACCAACCTAGTTTTAAACTAGGAAAAAAGTTATTTTTGGTCAAGAAAGGTATTTTCCTGGTTCAAAAGTCTCATGTAATGGTTTGGATATGGATAAGGCGAAGGTGGAAGTCATCGAGAAACTTTCTCCCCCTATCTCTTAAATGGGGTGTGAAGCTTTCCTGGTTATGTGGGCTCTACAAAAGGTTCATAAAAAGACTTTTCACACATAACCAACCAATTATGAATATTGTTAGAGAAAGAAGTGAAGTTCGAGTTAGTGGATGATTGTATTATTCTCTTTTTAGAGTTGAAAAAGAAATTAATTGAAGCTCCTATTCTTGTGGCTCCATATTGGGATATCTCATTTGAGTGCAAGTGATATTACTATGGGTGTTGTGTTAGGGTAGAGGAAGAATAAAATATTCCACTCCATTTACTATACCATCAAGGCTCTTGATGATGCTATATCTAATTACAGGTTGGCAGAAAAAGAGATGTTGATAGTAGTATACACTTTTGACAAGTTTAGGGTGTATTTGGTAGGGACAAAGGTCATATTTCAAACAAACAACGTAGCCAATACCAATTTGATAAAAAAGATATGATTTCTTATCTGATTAGAAGGATACTGTTGTTGCAGGAATTTGACCTAGAGATTAAAGACTGAAAAAGTGCAAAAAAATAAAGTTGCAAATCATCTTCAATGAGAGACTTTTTATTTCAAAGGTCCCTTGGTATGAAAATATGTGAATTTACTTTCTTGCAGGGTGTACCTACCAGAGATTACTTACAGTAGAGAAGGAAATTACACCATGACTCCCATTATTATATTTGGGATAATCCTTATCTATTCAAAGAGGTTCCAAATTAGATGATTAGAAGATGTATTCCAAAGTTGAGGTGTAGAAGGTGCTCAAATGTTTTCATGCCTCTCTTTACCATGGTGGTTAATGGAACGCTCGTAAGGTGTTACATGTCATACTCTTCTGCCCTACTTTATTCAAAGAAGTGGTGGATTTTATAAGAAGGTACGACCAATATTTGTGTATGGGAAGAACTTTTCGAAGACATGAGATACCTCTAAATAATATTCTAGTGGTTGAGGTATTTGAAATATGGGGGATCGATTTCATGGGTCCCTTTTTATATTTCCGAGGCAATAAATTCATTTTGGTAGCTGTGGAATACGTGTACAAATGGGTAGAGGAGGTAGCTCTTCCAAAAAATGACTTAAAAGTGGTAATGAAATTTGTGAAGAAGAATATTTACGAGGTTTGGAACTCCCAGAGAAATTATAAGTGATAGGGGGTTCTCACTTTGTGAATATCAGGTTCAGGAATTTATTATCCAAATATGGATTGAAGCACAAAGTGGATAAGACTTATCATCCGCAAATGAGTGGCAAAGTGGAGGGGTCTAATCGAGAGGTAAATAAAATTATACAAAGCCTATGAACACTCAAATATGGGATTGGTCTGAAAATATAGATAACACTTTATAGGCATATAAAAATGCTTAAAAGACACCTATTGGAACTTCTCTATACATGATGGTGTATGGAAGAGCATTTCATCTCCCGGTGGAGCTTGAGCATTAAGCTTACTGGGTGGTAAAGAAGTTGAATTATGAACTACAACCATCTGTAGAGAAAAGGATACTCCAATTTCATAGCTTGATGATTTTTTTAACGCATGTGAGAGTGTGATGGTCTACAAGGAAAATATGAATATAAGGCATAACAAAAAAGTTTTGCCAATTGATCTAGGACAACAGCTATTGTTGTATAACTCAAAGCTGAAGTTGTTTCCTAGAAAGTTGAGATTGAAACAATAAAGACCCTTTGTGGTAGTGCATGTGAATAAAATGTGTCTTCTCGTTAACCCCTAGGCAAAGAACCTTCCTCGTCTTCCCGAAAAACAACAAAAAAGTCCTGCTAGAGAGCTAATCAAGAAGTAGTCCAATCATGCCCTTCCATCCCAAGAAAGAGATTTAGTACGAAATTGGTGGATTTGGAGGATATAGAGTGGTGCAAAAAAAAAAGGCAATAGATATTTGCCTAATGAGAAAAAAAAATAAGGCAATAGATATTTGCCTAATGAGAAAATTTATTGGGCCTCTCTCGAGGTAAATTATGCACTCATGGTGAATTATCACTATCATAACATGTTCTCTTTCATATTTGAAGACCCTGGGAATAATGTAGACATGGTTAGAGAATTTTATGCCAACTGGTTCCCCCTTCACTAAGGGACTGGGGTGGAAATTCGGGGACAGATTATCAAGTTTGATGCTAATATCTCAAATGAGTTCATAGGAACACCACAAGTTGACCTTTGCATTTTAAAGAATTTGTTCATCAGGCCACCTTACTAACAGATCATAAACACATTATGTAGTGGCAAATCAACTTCCATATGGTTCTACAGTGCTTCAACAATGCATCAAATGTTATTCCCATTTGTTCACCTAAACAAGGATGGCTACATTATGCGGAAAAATACTGGTTATTCCTAGATCCCACCCGAAAAAGGTCACTCGAGATAGGGTAGTGTTTGTTTATTCTATGATGTCATAGGTTTGGTAAATATAGGCCTATAATTTGGTCTAAATACAAAAAGCTTGTGTGAAAAGTATGTATAAATATAGCTATATCTTCAGGGATTATTGACATGATTTTTGTGAAGTCATGGTATTGAGAAGGATCCAACAGTCTCCTGGGTCAACTCTTGGTGTAAATATAGCGAATGTTAAAGGTATTTAGGATAATGCCATGATGGAGAGTTATTTTTCCCATTAGGATGGAAAACTTAGACTAGGTTTGAATATTGGTAGGAGGCCCTCAACTGAGGAAGAGATGAACCAACTTGACATTGACTACCCCATGAACAAGCATTTTATGATCATATATAAGCAGGGTCAGGCATTTAGAGAGCTAGTTGAGAATGATGTTCCTACCTAAAATGAGATTATTGAGGGATTCCAATGTTGAGGATGGAGATAATAAGGAGGAAGAAGATGATAATTCAATGTGGAAACTTGCTCTGAACATCGAAGGAGAAGATTTAAACCGAACAAGGGAGTTTTCTCATCCCAGTTTTGTTTTCCTTTTTCTTTATTTGCACAGGAAAAGTTGAACTCGTAAAGTGTAAGGTGACGGATTCGGTCGTCTATTGTTTAATATACATATTTATTTGACTGAGTAGTTTTGTTTAGGGTGGATGTGTTATTAGTTATTTTTCTTTTATTAAAAATAAAAGAAATACAAAAAGAGTCTTTTTTAGTAGGATTCAGTAAAATTTTTGTTCTTTTATTTTTTTAGGCGTCTTAGGTAAAAATACATCCACCCACCTCTTAGTTTTTCTTTTTGGTTCTTTTCCGATAGGGGAGCTTTCAAACAATATACTTTTTCCTTTTAAATTTTTTAGGAGTACTTTTTATTTTTATTTGTTTCTCTTTTTATTTTTAGTCAATATGGACTTTTTCCAACGATGGATGGATGACGACTATCTTAAGGGAAAATTAGTTATTAGTAGTAATAGAATTTGAACATTTCACTAATTGTTGAATAAGTACTTTTGTTAGGCTATGACTAACTGATTGGTGCCAGTTGTTTGAAAGAGAAAATCATGCTAAAACTTGGTTTGAATGAATACTTTTGAGACTTCTAGGTTCACTTATTTGACTCTTCAATGATTTAAGCTTAACGTTAAATTCATGCAATTTCTTGATTGAGAGTGGATAGTGACACCCTTGGTTGAGAGTGGATAGTGACACCCTTATTGAATTGAATATGTTCCATGTGTGTGTGAGGATTTTATGTATTTTATTTTGCATCTTGATGTTTAGAACTTGCCCCGTGTATTTGCAAAGTGAATAAAGAATCTTAAGTTTAGGAGATGATATAGTCCTTTTTTGATATCCTTATTCTATCCTTCATTGTACGTACCTTTGATATATGATCTTATTTATCCATGTCGAGCGTTTAGCCTATTCTTTGGTAGCCTAATACATAGCCTATTCCTTTTTTTCACTAGATCATTAATTTGAACCAAAAATCCTAATTGCTTTAAGTGAAAAATAAAGGCAAAAAGGGAGTGAGAAGTTGAAGAAAAGGATGAGTGAATTGAGAGCCCTCAAAGTATGGTTATTGGTATAAAAGTTTATGTGTTAGGTTAGGAGTAATAAAATGGTAAGAATGAATAATGAATCAATTATCGATTGAGAATTACTCCCTAAGGTAATAAATGAACTTGCTTAAAGATAGAAGGCAAAACAAACTGAATTGAGGGCAATAGAAATTGATATAAGAAAGGTGTTTGATTAAAGATCTTAGATCACAAAGTAATTTATTAAACCACTTGGTAATGTAGTCATTATTCTTAACCAACATAGTTCCTACCCGTCTCTTAGCCTACATTACAACCTAATAAAGTCCTACTTGATCTTGAACTTATGTATTCTTAAATTAGTGGAGTGGTACACTAGGGGAAAGCCTATGGTTTATCATGTGTAATTTTTGAATTTTTTGGAGAGAAATTTAATTCTTATGCCCACTCATGCGTTAGATAATATATTCATGAGTGAATTGGGTAACTCACTTGATGTAAGGGAATATGTTTGATGAAAGATAGGTTATCTATCTAATGTCTTGAATGATCAAATATGCATGAGTTTTCTAATTTTAAGATCCATTTTTGAATCTATTAGATTTCAAAGTAGTATTCATCAGTTTTTAAAGTGATTATGCATCATGCTTACTGTGTACTTGTCACTTGTGATAGTCATCTAGTTTTAGGTTGAGTATGTAGTTGTAATTAGTAATGTTAAAGTCCTTCATGATATATAGATTAGTAAGATTTCTTTCGAGGACAAACAAAGCTTTAAGGGTGGGTTTCTGATCACAGGTGAAAGTATACACATCATTACATTATTGTACCTAACCTTTAGCCTTGTTTTGAGTATAGCTTGCAGTGTTTACGAGTATAAATGTGAATATTTTTATAAATTGGTGTCCGAAAGCTTTTTCACGAAGATGGTATATACAAGAAGGAAAAGGAACTAAGAAACAAGCTAACTATGATGATTCAAGGCATCAAACATTATCATAAAGTGGGGACATGAGCTAATTTATGCAAAGTTTTTGCTTATGTTCATTTGACCGTGTGAGTTAACGGCATCCACTTAGTGATGAATTAGTGAGTGCTTGGGATAGTTTTGGAGCTTATTGTCAATGATATATAATCCATGATGATAAAGGATCCAATTTGGAAGCTTTAATGAAGAAATAAAGCAATGGCTATACACCAAGTCGTTTAGAAGCTAGGTGAAAAAGTGGTTGAGTTGTCATGTAGATGGGAAGAAAAGGGCACATTTCACCCCTTATTTGATGAGATAAATCATGAGGAACGGTTGATAGCATGCAGGGCTACTAGATGGAAGAAAATCAAACTTGCGAGTTTGAGTGTTGATTAGTTTTGGGAATGATTCGATATTGTTAAAGCTGCACATAGGGATGGCTTTGGATGATTTTTGGGATCTATAAAAGGATTACTTCGAACAATATATAGATACCTTTTAGGATAAGTCAATATTCTTGCCTTGAATTTGATAGAAGAAGAGGGAGATTAAAACGTGGAATATATGGAGTGGGATCTTCTCTTTTTTTTTTTATTAAGGGATTGATTTGCAACTACGATAAAGATATACTTAGAGGAACCATTTTTAAAATATGGGAATAAAAATTTTAATGAATCATATTTGGTTGGTCTATACCAACTCAAGATGTAATTAGGTTGTCAAGTTTGGTAGGCGGTTGGAGGATTGAGAGACCGTGGACATAATATCAGCCCCGTGATAAAAAATCAACATAAATAACTAAATCAATGGGTCAATATTATTAGGAATGAAATTTGATTAGGTCTTAACCCCGGAATTCTCGAAAGCGTGGTTACAACCAAAATTTCATATGTAATTAGTTTTAATTTAGTTTTTACTTTAATTATACCATATCTCTATTTTACACCACTTAAATAAATAAACGAGAACTAGTTTGAACTAGTAGATAATTAAACAACAAGTACCTGTGGGTACGATTTTCGTCTCTGAAAAGAGCTATTACATTACTTGTTAAACTGCGTACACTTCTGCATGTGCAAAAATTGCAGCAATCATACAAACCAAAGAAATCATATCATATCAAGTGCTATACAATATTATATATTTATCTTAATTTAACATTCAAAAAATTATAATAATAATCTATATCTTACCTCGATATCTTAAACAAGTTGAGTCAACTACATCTCAAATCATTATATCAAGTAAAAGAAAAAAAAAAGTTAAAATATAACTAATAATATTAAAAGTTTCCCTTATTTTTACTAGTATATGATATCTTCCTACAATAGTTCAAATAGTTTCAGTCATGACAATAAACAAGAACTAGTTTGATTTAGTAGATAATTAAACAACAAGTCCCAGTGGATACGATATTCTGGCTCTAAAAGAGCTACTATATTACTTGTTAAATCGCATACGCTTGTGCGTGTGCAAAAATTGCAGTAATCATACAAACCAAAGAAATCATATCATATTAAGTGTTATATAAATTATATTTTTATATTAATTTAACATTCAAAAAATTACAATAATGACTTTATATCTTACCTCGATATCTTAAACAAGTTGAGTCAACTATATGGATCTTCGTTGACAATTTTTTCATTTAATCTCATCTCAAATCATTCTATCAAGTAAAAGAAAAAAAGGTTAAAATATAACAAATACTATTAAAAGTTTCCCTTAATTTTACTAGTATATGATAACTTCCTACAATAATTCAAATAGTTTCAATCATGACAATTTCCTTGATTGCAAGATCAACGAATCAAAAGTTAAAGCAAGTAACGAAACAATAAAATTAAGATTGAAGAAGACAATCCAAAAATTAAGGATCAAATATGAAGGATAACAAGTCTGACCGAAAAAAGAAATCAAGATCAACATCTTCAAAGCATCCAGAAAATCAAGACGGGATTACAGTAATCACATTGGAAGGAATCACTCTCATAAGGAGGAAAAAACTCACTGCACATCATGGAAAAATGGTCATCCAAAAAATCAACATGATACTCCAGTAGAACACAATGGGAATACATCGTTTTAAAAAGGGAAGAAAAGCTCGCTAAAAATCATGGATATATCTAATATGGATATGATTATGGATATGATTATGCTAGATCACTCAATCAAAGGATTTCCCATTCCCCTGATTGAGATATATCTCTTGGGTTACCTTACGAAGAAGTACCACCAAAACAACAAATTAAGAAGGCATCAGAGATGAAGGAGATCACTCAACTTTACTTGAACTAGTACTGTCAAGTTTTTTATTTTTAAATACTCTATAACCTCTTTAGTCTACAATTGTAAGAAAAAATAAAAGTATCAATATTAGTTCTAGTTATACAAGTAGAGGTTGTATCAAAATTTAAGGTCTGAAGTCAGTCAAACCAAATATTGTAAAGTTCACAATTCTTCAAGATCGTAAGGGAACCTTTTGTAACCTAAAGGGACTGGATTAGGCACCACACCAGTGATCTAAACTAGTATAGAAACAAAATTCTATTAGTCCTTTACTTTTTTACTCTTGATTATCAGTTACTATTATTTTGTTGAAAAAACACATGCTGAAAAGTCGACTCTCTCTACACATTAGTCGACTATCAGAAAAAAATTCAATTCACCCCTTCTTGATTTTCAATTGGTATCAGATTTGGTTCTTACAATAAGTTTCTTAACATCATGTGAGAAGAATATCATAGACTATTGCCAAATTCCTGGATCTCTTCTTTAAGACAGTCACTCCTCAAATCGACCACCCTACATCAATGGACAACACCATTCCCATTTGACAGAAATATTAAGAATATTTATTAAATTAAATAATTGTTAAGCCTCGATAGTCATCAATAATGGTCCCAAACCAATTCCAATATTTCCTACAAATGGAAAAGAATCTGCAAGCACCATAGATCTGGAATCTTTTAAAGTTACGAAGAAATAACAAAAGGTACTTCAAACTGACATCGGAGCTATAAGTTTACTATACTATGCAGTAAGTGGTGCTAAATATGACTAGATCTCAACATGCGATACTGCAAATGAAATGTGGGAAAAACTGGAAGTAACATATGAAGGCACCAACAAAGTATAGAAACCAGAACCAGCACTCATGTAAATAAGTATGAGTTGTTCAAACGAATAATGATGAAAGCGTGGAGGATATGTTTTAAAGATTTAGAAAAATAATTTGTGAACTTAAATCCCTAGGAATAGTGTACTCAAATAGCTTGTAGGTGCAATAACTAATCAGAAGTTTTCAACGGTTTAGAAGACCAAACCTGCAATGCTAGAAGACAACGATCTTTAAAAGATGACATATGACGAACTAAGAGGAAATCTCATACCATATGAAAAGAATCATATCAATAGATACACAAAGAAGGAAAAAAATAAGACCATAGCATTCAGTGCTCTATTCCTATGTGAGAAGAAGAATGATGCTACACCTATGGAAAGACTGGTCACATAAAATCTACCCAAAAAACAAAAGGAGGAACTTCTAAAGAAAAAATCCATAAAATTTTAGAGCCTGAAGTGATAAAGAAGATTTAGATAAAGAACAACAGAAACAGTAGATATTTGTTCCATGGGTATTGAAGAAGTAGATAAGGTACGTTCTTCAAAATATATTAAATGTTTTAAATTACATATCACTCTAGATATGGTAACTGATGAATTTTAGAAAGTAAGTGATGAGTACAATAAATTGATTTAAGAGAAAAAGTACTGGAGGATACTTCTTGAAGCAAGTCAAATTGAAGTTGGCTTGTTGGAACAAGAACTTGGTGAAATCAAAATACAGCTTAACAGCTTCAAGAAACCACCAAGTCAAAGATCTAACAGATCAAATAGAACCTCTGAGAAAGAGTTTGAAAAAATTCATGGCAAACTTCCCAGGGAAGGATCTAATAAAGATCTACACATGCCCTCTAGTTCCAACTCATATTCTCTAGCAAATCATCCTTATACCACTATAATCTACATGTTATTCATGCAGCAAACTTTGTCACAAATCCTTTAATTGTAAAAATTAACCATCAGGTAAGTGGATTTGGAGACCAAAAAGCCAAATCTCTAACCATCAAGTACCCAAGACATCATGGGTACCTGAAAGAAATTAATTTTCTTTTGATGCAGGAACCCACTAGGAAAATGTACAAAAAATGAATGAGGATGATTGATAGTGGTTTTTCCAGGTATATGAATGGGAAAAAAGGAAACTCTTAACTTTGTAAAAGATATTAATGGTGGATATGTTCAGTTCAGTGACAATTCAAAAGGAGAATTTATAAGAGTCAGAAGAATTACAATTAGTACAGCATGTGATCTGGTGGAAGTATATTTTGTTGATGGCCTAAAGCATATATGTTGAGCATTAGTCAACTATTTAACTCTAGGTTCAACTTTCTATTCAATGCCATTTGATGCACAATACGAAACATAGAAAGGAATATTACACTGATTGGAAAATGATTTGTAAGTATTTATGTTTTAAACAATATTGATCTTTATGTGCTTACTTGCCTTATCTCCCTCTTCTGCGATCCATGGATATGGCATAGAAACTTTTTCATGCCAGCATATATGTCTTGAAAAATTATCTCGACTAGACTTGGTGATCGGTTTTCCCAAACTCAAGATTGAAAAGGATCATATTCGTGATGATTGTAAAGTTTGGAAGCAAACTAGATCATCATTTAAAGTTAAACACAATGTGACCACCTCTAAGCCTCTCCAGTTTCTTCACATGGACTTGTTTGGCCCTACCAGAGCAACTAGTGTTGGTGGAAAAATATATTTTTTTATTGCTGATGATTACTGAACATTTACTTGGGTAATTTTTTATTTCTCACAAATATGAAATACTTGATCATTTGAAGTTTTTTTGTAGAAAAGTTCAAAGAAAAGAAAGTTACTTTATTTTTGTTATACATAGTAACCACGAAGGAGAATTCGAGAATCGTTCATTTGAAGATTTGTGAAAAAAAAAAATGGATTCTCACACAATTTATCCTCTCCAAGATCACCACAATAAAATGGAGTAGCTGAAAGAAAGAACATGCCTCTTAAGGAAAATACCAGAACACTACTTTTGCGATAAAGTCTTCCTAATCACTTCTAGGAAGAAGTAGTAATCACCGCATGTCATATCCTAAACAAGTGTCTAATTAGGCCAATACTAAAGAAGACTCCATACAAGCTTTGGAAAGGAAAGAATCCAAACATCAATTACTTTTATCTATTTGGATGCAAATGTTTCATTCAATCCAAACATTAGTTACTTTTATCCATTTGGCTACAAATGTTTAATTCACAACAATAGCAAGAACAATTTAGGAAAATTCGATCCCTGAAGTGATGAAGACATTTTTCTCGGATACTCTCCCTCAAGTATGGCATTTTTAGTCTTCAACAAATAAGCTCTAAGTTTTCAAGAATCAATTCATGTCGTATTTGATAACTCCAACCTCATAAGATCAATAACTAGATATTTATCAATGATGAGGAACAAGTTCACAAAACCTCTCTAGAAGAAAATAAGAGTTGCAACACTGCTAAAAATATATTTATCAACTATCACTGCTGAGCAGTCGACTACTGCTGAGAAGTCGACTACTACTGATGAAACTTCTAAGTTCAATATCCCTTTGGAATGGAGACACAATTGTATCTATCCAAATGAATTCAATATTAGAAATCCTAACAATCCCATAAAAACTCGTTTGTCTCTAAGGAAACAATCATTAGTTGCTCTCATCTCTCAAATAGAGTCTAAAGGCATTGATGAATCCATTAAGGACAACTCCTAGATTGAGATAATGAAAGAAAAACTAGAACAATTTTAAAGATACCAAGTCTGGACTCTGGTAAAGTAACCTAAGAACTCTGTGTGTTGGAACAAAATAGGTGTTCAGAAATAAATTAAATGGAAAAGGTACGGTTATTAGAAACAAAGCCAAGTTAGTTGATCAAGGCTACTTTTAACCAGAAGTATTTAATTTTTATGTAACCTTTTCTCCTATTTATACAATAGAATCTATACATATTCTACTTGCTTATATTTCTTACTTACTTTTCAAACTATTTCAAATGGATGCTAAATGTGCCTTATTGAGTGGTTTAATAAAAGAGGATGTTTTTGTCAAACAACCTCCTAGTTTGAAAATTCCTCTTGTACTGATTACGTTTTCAATATTTCAAAAGACCTTTATGGACTAAAAGAAGCCCCAATGCTTGGTACAAAATACGAATCTCCTTTCTATTTAAAAAAAATCAAAGAGGAAAAATTGACACCACCCTTTTCACTTAAAAATTGAATTCAAATTTTCTTATTGTTAAAATTTATATTGATTATATTATTTTTAGAAGTACTAATCCTTCTTTATGTGAGAAAATTTCAAATCTTATGGAAGGAAAATTTGGACTAAGTCTCATGGGTGAACTACAAATCAATCAATCCTCAAAGGGAACATTCATTAGTCAAGAAAAATACACAAACGAGTTAATTATAAGATTCAAATTTGAAACATGAAAGGCCTCCGGGGCTCCTATGAGTCCCTCAACCTGTCTTAATAAAGATGCTCCTAGAAAGAATATGGATTATAAAATGTACAAAAGAAATGATCGGCGCACTCGTTTACCTCACCACTAGCAAACCATTATAAAATGTACAAAAGAAACTAATGTATCAAAACACAGGAAAGCCCAACGCCCCTACACAAGCTCAATATCTATAATAGGAATAACCAACCAAGCCGATGTCTAGGACTCACGAACAT
>JBDJHY010795761.1:0-15302 GCA_039654485.1 Withania somnifera | reverse complement strand
TCTTTGTTATTCCGCTATTTACTGTAGTTAGTTTTGTTGTGTGCTCAGTGGGCCTCGAAACCTACTGAGTACAGGTTACTTCGGCGGTTTGTACTCATACTACACTTGCACTTGTGCAGATCCGAGTACAGGTCCTCATACGTGATTCAGCTCATTGATCGTTCGCTTTTCTTCAGATCAGAGTTTCAGGGTGAGCTTGGGGTGCATCTTGATCCTGTTTCTCTTCAGCTGTATATTTTTATTATCTCCATTGTATTTCGGAGAATTATGGATATTATATATTTTCCCTCTTTGTTGATCTATATTAGTGGTTCGTTTGACATTGATATCGGGTCTTGGGTGTTTTTCGTTAATTCCTTACTTCTTGACCATTTCTTTTCATATTATTCAGTATGAATTGTAGTAGTCCTCTGCTTCGGCTACGGACTACGGTGTCTGGTTCTCCTACTGGTGGTGTAGTAGGTGCCATCATGATCCGAGAACTCGGGTCGTGACAGTATGACTCCTATTATGAGTCATTCTATTGCATATCACTAATTTCGTAAAGTACCCATAATTTCTTACTCGAAAAATCTAAACGAGAAATGTTTTTCTTGTGTTGGAAAATAGTTTCAAATTACTTTTTGAGATAGTTCATGTGTCACTAACTCATTACAGACCAAAAGATATGGTCGTCTAAAATTGACCCATGCACAAACTAACATCAAAAGTAAGCTTTTCGAAAGAGCCATGAAATCAACTTTTATATTATAACTTGTTTATGAACTCTAATCACTTTATGAACTCATACCACACTTAGTTTAGGGTATTATCACCAAGGAAAAAGGTTTAAGGTTTTACACTAATCTTCAAATCAGACCATATTGCATAGCTCTCTATAAAAGATATAAAATTGACACGTCATAGCCATTATTACTCTCAACTTGTATTTCAATAAAAAATCATCATTTAAACTATGGATACTCTCAATTAGGATTAATTACCAAAATAATACTCAAATTAGACATCATTCACAATTTGGGGTTAAAATGACATAAAAGTCATGTAATTCGTAACACTTTGATACTTAATTCAAGTTTAAGGATTTTTCTTGAAAACCTTATCGATTCATGCACTATGACCTTTCTTTGAGGTTTACTATAAATTTAATGATCATGAATCTACATCTCAAGTAGACTATGAAATTTTATCAAATAGCATGCAACTTATTCAAGTTATTGTCATTATCAAAGAATCATGCAATAAGGAAAAAATTCAATATATAATACAAAGTCAAGTAAACCTGGACATGCTTCTACAATTTAAGACCTCTATGAAAAGGGGTTTTAGGCACTGGGATGAAACGATTCCTTATTCATTAGCCAACATACCTAATTTTATGCACAATCTATGGAAGAATTTGAGGAACTATGATTATCCTTTCATTTAGGAGAGAAAACCCTAACCTTTCTTTCTTGAGAGAAAACATGCTCTAATTTTATTATGAACTAATGAATAAAAATATATAGGGTTAGAGTATTTACATTAATTCTATCTTGATGCCATAATGACATGGTATTTATTTAAAAGAGATGGTAGATTACAAAATAATCCTTGGAAAGATATAATTGAAAAGTTATCACAGAGTGCCATGAGTCACACAATGATTCATAGGTTGTAGTCAGGACTCATGACTCCACTTGTGGTGTTCTTGAAATAAATTTCATGTTTTAGGATATTTATCAAGCCCCAAGCTCATCCTATGAGCGGGACCGACATCCTTAGCCATAAGTTTCCTTAGCGTCCTTGGAAGAACCACTTAGATCATGCATAACTCTACTCACAACACACAGTGGAAGTAATAACAATAATATCAGAAGTGTAAAGGGACACTTCACAATAGTTAATAAATAATCTCAATAAAATAATAAATAAACTCTAGCCTCAAAACCCGTATGTCTCAGTTTAAAAGCCTTTACTCACTAAATAATGGACTTCTAGCCACAAGAGTTTGCTATATACTTTCTAACAAATAAAATAATAAGTACCAAAGCTAAATTCCAAGATCTAAATAAATAAATAAAACAACTCCACGTCTTGCCGTCGAATCAAGTGAGGACTAACCAATCTTCTAAGAGTGCAATTATGTCAACCTTGAATAGAGCGGTCAGCAAAATCTACATGGGATTTAACACATGCAACAAGAGTACAATCAGCACAAAAAACATGCACTGAGTGCTTGAGTAGGTACAAAATAGACTATACAGTATAATGATAAATACTATACATTGTATGAACAGTTAAATCATCATCATCTTTATCTCAACAAAGCATTTTAACAATTTATAATAAAGTATTTAAAAATCTTATATCTCAAGGAAACTTAGTTAAATAAAGACTCAGTGGAAGCATTCCTTCTCTACTTTACTTTAAATCAATCTTTTAAAGTTACTTCTCTTCAAATCATTCAATTTAAAGCAATTTAACTTATAAGTTTTTAACGAAATAGACAGACTTAGTAAAAATCAAACTCTCGTGTCATACCTCAATTATCATCTTCATTACACTTGGAAATTTCTATAAATGACATACCTCAAGTAAATAAGAGTTGAAGTCCATTTATTACCCTGTGTGTAGGGGTTCTCATACCACACTACAGGATGAGACACTTTTTCTAATGGATCTAAATAGAAACTCTAGGTACAACTAAGCGGTACAAAAAAATATGTTATGTTGGATACGTAGGATATGGGTGTTTACAATATGAATGCCCACCCTCAGTGCTAATACTCCTCCTATTAAATTTTACATCAACATTTAATACTCTTGACTTATCGAAACATCCTCAATTGAACCATCAACCTAACTACCACATCAACACTCTAGACTAGTGGAATACCCACAATGAAACAAACTTAGCTTAAATCATCATTTAAAACTATGGTTGGTTAACACTCTTCATCAAAATCTCAATTTGACACTTTGTAATCAATTTTACTCTCAGCTTATAAATAAATCTTAAATCATCATCAAAACTAAAGATTTACTTCAATTAGTCAATTTAATACATGCTTCATAAATAGGTTTTATAAACCAATAAAAGTCAAAATTTACGACACTTCAGTTCTCTTATCAAATGTCAAGAGTAAACTTCAAGTCACTAATCAACTCATACTTTTAAAGCATCATTACTTCTCTTATGGTTATGGATAATTATCCACAATATTCAGTTTATACACTCTTCATGTTCATACTCAAGATCATGTAAATTCAAGTAATTATTAAACCTTAATAATCAATTCACGTTTTACTAATAAACCTTGAAAACAATATGCAATTCTTTCCTCAAATCTTCCTTCTTTCTTTTATTCAATTATGAGTATATCTAACTCATGCAGTCTTTCATAATTAAATAATCATCATGTAAAATTTCATAGTTACATCATTATCATTATAACTCAAAATCATCAAGTAGGCCATCACTTTAGTGAATCATAGTTTGTAGAATTAAACAAGAACCCTAGACTACTTCTACATATTCAAACTATTATTTAGAAAGGGGATTTAGGGACAACGATGAAAAGTGTCCTTATTTAAAGCCCAAGTACCTTAATTGAAGAAATTTTATGGAGTGATGTTAGTGAATTTTCTACCACAAGATGAATCCTTAAGAACCCTAACTTTATTCTTGAGAGAATTTGAGAGAAGAACTTCATTTTGATTTTGTTCAGTAAAGAATGATTTTGGAATAAGAGTTTGGGGATTAAATTCTTTGAAATTTTATTCTCAAAATGACATTGTATTGATTATTTAAGAGGTGATAAATGTTAAAAGTAGTCTTGCAAAATTGGGAAATTACCCAAAATAACATGTAACTGTGATCCAAATCGTGTCACGACTGTTGTCGTAGCTACCTCCCAACCCTTTCATGGTTGGTGTCTCACCAACCATAAAAATGTCACCATGGTTACCCTCATCCCAAAAATCTCCACACACAAGCTTCCTATAGTAGCACGTTTGGATGTTTCTAATCATGTAAACAATGTATAAAGATGTGGGATTTATCCCTAATCATTAACAAGCCTACGGAAAGGTAAAGCAACAAAATTTCATCCCTCAAAAATTCCAAGGTATATTAGAATAGCAAGGAATAATAGAGATAATACAAAGTCTTAAAGAGATAGCGTTAACTTTCTAATTCGAACACCAAATGACGTGTGCTTTGTTGCATTGAGAATTAAAATTTGAGGGCATCAAAAAAAACAAAACCCGTACATTTAGATTAGGTACATAACCATTTTGTCTCACATTAAGGATCAAGGTTCATGTAAATCTATATGAAAATACCAGTTAAACTCTAGATAACTCTTTAACGTGTTACATTATCTCCCCCTTAAGATCATTCATCCTCGAATAAAGGATTTTTCATATAAACACAGGCTACAAATTAAAAGGAGTAATGAAACAACTCGACACATCAACATTTAGTTAGACCTCAACTGAACTATCACATGCAACTAAACAATCAGTAACCTCAACATCAAAACTCAACAAAAAGAACATAAATGAACAAATAGAGATTCATGTACTACTATATTAACTCAACATCAATACTCTTCAAAAATCATGTATGAATAAACTCAATGGACTCATGCAATACAACATACTACATGCTCATGAACTAAAATAGACACAAGAGGAATAGAGAGGTTAATACCTCAAGGGGTGGAAATAGAGGGGAATAGATGTGGGTATCTACTCATTATGTCGGCCTCCACCTCCCATGTTTCTCCCTCAACTGCTTGTTTCCTCCAGAGAACCATAACTAATGCTATCTATTTTCTTATCAACTTATGAACATGTCTATCAAGAATATTAACAGGGACCTCCTTATAGATCATAATATCGCGAATACCACTATCCTCGACTTGAACTATCAGGAGATGGATCACTTAGGCACTTCTATAATAAGGAAACATGGAAAACCAGGTGAGCTGCTACTAAATTTTTAGGATCATCAAGTGTATAAGCAACATTTACTACCCTCCTCACAATATGATAGGGTCTAATATAACTCGGACTAAACTTACCCTTCTTACCAAATCTTATGAATCCCTTCATAGGATACTTCTTCAAAAATACCCAAGCATCTACATCAAAGTCTAATTATCTCCTCCTCTTATCTATATAAGATTTTTTCCGTATCTGGTTTGTCTTCAATCTCTCTCAAATAATATGAACCTTATCCATATAATTAAGAAAAATCTTTGTACAAATAATAGCTGCATCCCCAAACATAAACCAACCTTTTGAATACCTACTGTCTCCCATATAGTGCCTCAGATGGATCTATCTGAATAATCGAGTGATAAATATTGTTGTACGCAAACTCAATATAAGGTAGGCTCTCAACCCACTTACCCTTGAAATTTATTACACATACCTGCAGCATATCCTCTAAAGTTTAAATAGTTCTCTCAGCCTAGCGATCTGTCTTTGGATGAAAAGTTGTACTCAACTAAACTTGGGTTCCAAGGACCCAATGAAACGATCTCCATAACTAAGGTGTAAATTGTGGACCATGATCTGATATAATAGACAGAGGTACACCAAATATGTGAATAATCTCCCTCAAGTAGATCCTATAATACTGCTCTACTGAAAAAGCTAGTGTGAATAGGTAGGAAGTGATAAGACTTAGTTATTCGATCTATTATAAGCCATATGGAATCTTATATGTGGGCTAATGGTAAATTAGTTACTAAATACATATTAATCACCTCATTCTTCAACATCGGAATCTCAAACTACTACATCTTCCCTGTTGGCCACTCTACCTTCACTTGATTAAAATTAGGACACTTAGCCACAAACTCGGCTATATCCTTCTTCACACCTTCACATAAACACGCCTCTATCAAATCTCTATAAATCTTAGTAGCTCCAAGATGAACGGAATACTGGGAAAAATAAGCCTCATACATATCCTCTCTCTTAAACCATCAACTGTTGGGACACATAAGCAATCTTGATAACGAAGAAGCCTATCTCTCCCTTTGGAGAAAACCTGCACTTTATTCGTATGGACAATATTTTTCAACTTAACTAGAAACATATCACTATCTTGCTTGTCTTTTACCTCAAGAACAAGTCATGGCTCAAAATCATTCTAAATAAGCAGACCTTCATCTTATACACCCATCAATGTAACACTAAGGTGTTCAAGCATATGGGCATCTCTATCTAACTCTCTCGTATCCCCATTAACTTGTGACAAACTCCCCAAAGACAACCTCCTAAGGTCATTAGTGAGTACATTATCCTTGCCTAGATGATACATCACAATCATGTCATTATCTTTCAACAACTCAAGCCATCTTCTTTGATGAAGATTCAAATCCTTCTAATCAAACAAATGTTTCAAACTCTTATGAATGGTGAATACATCTACATGCACTCTATACAAGTAGTGCCTCCATAATATCAAAGAAAAAACCATAGCTGCTAACTCAAGATCTTGAGTAGGATAATTCTTCTCGTGAGTTTTCAACTGTCTAAAAGTGTAAGCCACAACCTTACCATGTTTCATCAAAACACAACCCAGGATGACTCTCAAAGCATCATGATGCACAATAAACCGGTTGGAACCATCAATAAAAGTTTAAACCTGAGAAGATGCCAACCTAGCCTTTAACTCCTAAAGACTCTTCTCACAAGCATCAGACCATTAAAATTCACCTTATTCTAAGTAAAACGGTCAAGGAAGCACATATGGAAGAGAATCCCTAAACAAACCTACTATATTACCCAGCTCAACCCATAAAACTAAAATCAAAAGGAGAGATAGGTCTTGGACAATTTCAAACAGAATCATTCTTTTGGGAATCTATTCGAATACCCTCGTTAGAAATGATACGACCAATAAAGGCAACAGACTCAAGAAAAAACTTATAATTAGAAAACTTAGCATAAATTTGGTGCTATCTAAGCATCTAAAGAACAACTAAAGATAGTTTGCATGCTCCTCCTTACTTTCGGAGTAAACCATAGTATCATCAATAAAGAGAATCACAAGCAGGTCCAAGTATGTCTTGAAAACCCTGATCACGAGGTCCATAAAAGTTATAGAGCATTATTAAACAAAATACATCACCACAAACTCAAAATGTCCATCAAGAGTACAAAATGATTTTTTTTTATTATTTGCCTCTCAAACCTTTAGCTGAAAAAAGTTTGGAACAAAGATCAATCTTAGAAAAGTGGCTAGGACCTTAGAGATGATCAAAAAAGTCATCAATACTCTTAATAAGATCCTTATTATTTATTGTGACTTTGTTCAATTGAAGCTAATAAATTCACATACAGAGTAAACCATCTTCATTACAAACTAAAAAGATTGGAGCACCCAACAAGACACACTCAAACGGATAAACCCCTTGTCTAGAAGATCTGCTAACTAGTCCTTTAACTCTCTAAGCTCAGTTGGTGTTATCCTATATGGAGGAACAGAATAGATTGAGTTCCTGGAATAAGATCTATATACAAGTCTATCTCTCTATCAGGAGGGACTCCAGGTAATTCCTTAGGAAACACTTCAAGAAACTCTTAGACTATAAGGATAGAATGGATAATAGGAATCTCAGATTTAGAGTCCTGGACTCAAACCAAATGATAAATAAACCTCTTAGAAATCATCTTTATAGACTTTAGATAGAAAATAAACCTACCCTTAGGAACCACTCTACCACCCTCTCACTCAAGGACAAGACTGTTAGGAAACTGGAAACCGAAAACTCTAGATGTACAATCAATAACAACATGACATGTATGGATCCAATCTATACCTAGAATAACATTAAAATCTACTATGTTTAACTCATGTATATCATCAATAACCATCCCCCCAATAAAATGGGACAATTATAGTAGAATCTCTTAGATAGAACTAGATCACCAACAAGGGTAGAAATAGAAAAAAAACTCATCACCAACAAGGGTAGAAATAGAAAAAGACTTAGATAAAACATTAGGATCCCACAAAACTGTATAGAAACATACGGGCATATAAAAGAAAGAGTAGATTTAGGGTAAAAAATTGCATAAACATCTACCTCATAAGCTCACAACATAATTGCAACCACACTAGCTGGCTGCTCCTGATCCTGACAAGAACTGAAAGTATATAAATGATTTTTGATCTGGCCTCTACCTATAGAAGTAGTAACACCCTGTTGACGCTAGCTTACTACTGGAGCTACTAACAGGGAAATAGTCTATTTTCTAGCACTATTCTAATGAGTGGTGGGACAATCTCTTTCTCTTTGTCCCAGTAACTCACAAGAATGGCAATTCCTCGAAGGAAAATCATGAAGACTATGACCAATATGACCATATCCAAAACATCCATTCTTCTTGAGACAACACTATCCCGAATGGTCCTTACCGCACTTAACACGTAATGGAGTACCACCCTGCTTAGCTGACTTGTTCTGGTGATTCTTAGAAGGTTTAAAGTTCTATGACAAAGGGTATGATCCTATACCGTTCTACTGTTGTCTCGACCAATTAGACTTAGGTTGACCAAACTTATAATGACCTGTCTTAGCCCACTTACTTTGCTGACTCTCTGTAAGCTTAGCTTTATCCTTTGTTATATGCTAAAGATGCACCATCAGCTTACCAATATCTATAGCTGTACTCAATAGAGTTGTCCTCCATGAAGGAAACTAATAAGGAGAAAGACCAAACACAAACATATCAATCCTTTTATACATCTCATAAATTATCTCCAGAGCATACCTTGAAAAAGTTCATGAACTTCATGCTATACTAAGAAATAGAAATGGAACTCATCCCCAAACTTAGAAACTCACGAACCCTCTCTTGCCTCTTTTCTCTAGGAAAGAATAGACTAATAAAAAAGTCTCAAACTCATTCCAAGAGGTAGGTGTGGCTACTCCCCTATTATTCTTCCATAAATCACACCAATATCTTGTAACATCCTTCAACTGATAAGCTTTCAAGTTAACCTATCAACATCAAGAACTCTTATCATATCAAAAATCCAATGAACCTCCTCAATAAAGTTCTCCAGATCATCAACAGTCCTCTAACCATAGAATTCCAAAGGACAAAAACTCAAGAACAATCTCACCCTCACAACTCTAGTATCAAGAGCATCTGGCCGAACCACGTGACCTGAACTGGCTACTAAGCTTGAGCCATCATGTACATTATATGGCGTAACTCTGCAGTTGTAATATCTATATGCAGTTGATGAGTTTGAGGCTTTGCGGCTGGTGGAGCCTAATTTTGTTGATTCCTATTTTTATCCTAGCAAGATGATTGTCATGGAGGCATGATCTAAAATAGATAAAGCACGCATCAGAAAGAAGAAATATCTCAGAGTTAAACTGCAAGAACAAAATAAATATCAATAAAGGGAAGATTTTCCTTAATATTTAATATTCTCCCAATCATAGATGTGCTGCATTCATACTAAAAACTGAGATTTTATCTAACACTAGCTTTCAGGATTAACCTAGGACTCTATAAACCTACTTCTCTAATAACAGGCTTGTCATGCCTTGAGTTTACCCCCTGGGTGGGACCAGCATCCTTAGCCACTAAGTTTCCAAGAAGCCTCGGAAGAACCACTTATATCATACATAGCTCTACTCACAACAGTATGTGTAAGCAATAACAATAATATTAGAAGTGTAAATGGGCACCTCGCAATAGTTAATAAATAATCTCAATAAAAGAATAGATAAAATCAAGTCTCAAAACCCATATGTCTCAGTCTAAAACTCTCTACTAGCTAAATAATGGGCTACTAGCACAAAAGTTTACCAGATAGTCTCTAACAAAAGAAATAATAAATAATAAATCTAAATTCTAAGGTCTAGATAAATAAATAAAATAACTCCATATCTTGTCATCGAATCAAGTGAGGAATCACCAATCTGCTAACCTTCTAAGAGCGCAAATTCGTAAACCTTGAATAACTGAGCGGTTAGAAAATTCTTTGCGTGGGGGTTAACACATGCAGCAAGAGTAGAATCATCACACAAAACATGTACATATTACTGAGCAGTATAAAATAGTCTACACAATATAATGATAAGTACTAGGTAATGTATGAACATTTAAATCATCATCATTTCTATCTCAAGTAATAGTTTAACAATGTATAATTAAATAGTTAAAAATATATATCTCAAGTAAACTCAATTAAATAATTTAACTCTTCAGTTCTCATCAATTTATAAAGACTATGTGAAAGTGTTCCTTCTCTTCTTTACTTAAGAAGTCTCAACTTTACCTCTTGTCAAAATATAATTTAAAGTAACTTAACTTATCAGTTTTTAAGAAAAGATAAAGACTTAGTTAAAACCATTCTCTTACTCCATTACTTCAATTATCATCTTTAATACACTCAGGGGAGGTTCTATAACCGACATACCTCAAGGCAATAAAAAAATAAAGTCCATCTATTACCCTGTGTCTAGGGGCTCTCATACCTCACCACATGATAATACACTCTTTTTGGTTGATCCACTAGACATTCAGATACAATAGAGTGGTAACAAAATAATACCCTACACTGGTTACACAGGTTATAAGTGTATGGAACCTCAATTCCCACCCTTGGTGCTAATACTCCTCCCTTTAATTTTACATAAAAACTCAATATTGAACATATTTTAATTAATGTAACACCCTCAATGGAACCATAGGTAAAACTACATCATTAATACTCTAGACTAGCGGGACACCCTTAATGGAACCAACTATCCCGAATTCATTAATTAAAACCATGGCCGGTTAACACTCTTCATCAAACTCTCAATTTTACACTTTATAGTTACTTTTACTCTCAGTTTATAAATAAATCTAAAAATTATCATCAAAACTCTCAAATTTACTTCAATTAGTCAATTTGGACAGAACTAAGTCTTAAAAACTAAGTAAAAGTCAATATTCATGACCCTTCAATTCTGTTATCTAGTTTGAAGAGTAAAATTCAAATCACTAATCAACTCATACTTTCAAAGCATCATTACATCACTTCAAATTAGGCAAAATTAGCCACAGATAGTCAATTTAGACATTGTTCACATTCATACTCAAAATCATGTAAAGTCAAGTAATTATGAGACCTCAATGCTCAATTTAATTTTTAATAATAAACCTTAAAAACAATATCCAATTCCTTCCTCAAATCTTCTTTCTTTCTATTATTTCAACTATGAATATATGCTAACTCATGAGGAATTCTATAAATAATTAATCACTATGAAAAATTTCATAGGTACATCATTTTCATGATAACTTCATCATTATAACTTAAAATCATTAAATATGTCATCACTTTAGAGAATCATAGTTAATAGAATTAAACAAGAACTCTAGCATGCTCCTACATATTCAAACCTTCATTAGAAAATGGTTTTCGAAACAATGATAAAAGGAGTTCTTGTCGAAATCCTACGTACCTTAATTGAAGAACTTTGATGGAGGAAAGTTGGTGGATTTTTTCCTACAACGAGAATCTTTGAAGAACACTAGCTTTTTTCTTCAGAGAATTTTAGAGAAATTATTATTTTGATTTGATTTAGTGTAGAATGATTTGAAAATAGGAGTTGGGGTGTTAAATACCTTGAAAACTACATAGTATTAATTACTAAGAGGTGGGAAATGCAAAAATTAGCCTTGCAAAATGGGTAAAAATTACCCAAAGTAACATGTAACCGCAACCCCAACCGTTTCACAGTTGGTGTTGCACCAACCATACCAATGTGACATGGTGGGTTCCACTGTTACCTTAAGCTCAAAAATCCCTGCACACCTTCCTTTAAATATGGAACATTTGCAATCGCACCAAGCTTCCTACTATAGCATGTTTGGTGGTTTCTAAATATGTAAGATATGTATCAACATATGGGTTTGAGCTCCAATCACTACTAAGCCTCCGAGAATGTAAAAAAACACCATTTCATCACTCAAAAATGCCAATATATGCTTGAATAGAAAGGAATCATAGAGATACTACAAGGGCTTAAAGAAATAGCCATCACTTCTTACTCCAAATTCCAAATGATGTGCAGTTATGTGCATTGCAAAGTATACTTTGAGGGCTTCACAAACATGAAAACCAAAGCCATAGATTTATGAGGGACATAACAATTTAGGCTCACATTCAGGATCAAGATTCAAGTTAATTTATATGCAAATACAAGTTAAACTCCAAATAACTCTTCGAGGTGTTACAATATTCTTACCACAAAATGATAGTACAAGTCGTGAACCACTCTCATGACTCATAGGCCCAGTCGTGCTAATATGGAATAGGATTTGGTAATTGGACCTACATTAAATCACAAGTGGGAGTTCCGACTCATAGATCCCTCACAAAAACCATAAGACCAATTCGTGTTCTAAGAAATAGGATTTCAAGATTCTAGATCTCTACAGCATGTGTAATTACCCATGTGGTCATTTACTTGATTTCCTTCTTATTTTGTGTTTAGGTCCTTTTGTTTTCTACCTCGAGTAATTTGTAACTTACTAAGACTACTAGTTTGGGTCTTTGGTAGTTTTGTTGTTTGTTATCTCAGTGTTCCTATTTTAAGGTCTTAACCTTAAAATGATGGAATTTGAGAGTAAATTCTTTGTAAAGGAGATAGAATCTGATTGACAATTTTTTAGCTTTGAAATGCCGACTTTGGTCTTGTTGGACCTTTAGTTCAAGTCCCTAGGTTTTTAGTTTGGGTTTGATCTATTTTGAGGGAATTTAGTTCATTTGGAGTCCTAATTGGTTCCTGGGGTGGCTTTTGATTGTAGGAGTACCAAATTAAAATTTCAATGCTTCCATCAGCTCTAGAATATCAATTTTGGCTAGTAGGATTATTGGTAGGCTTACGAAAATGTTTGAACTCATTTTAGAGGTCTTTGTGAGTTGTTACGCTTTGGACTCTTTTTGTTAGGCTTGGGATAGGGGTCTTTTTTCCTTAAATGACCCCTATTGGTTGGTTTGTTGACTCCGTTGAGTCTTAAATATGTTTTATAATGCAAATTATATATTTAATTTGTTGTTGTTGGATTTAATTTCAGGCCATCGATTGGAATTTTAGTTATTGTAGTAAAATCTGTAAAAAAAACAATTGCTCAGCGCAACCACACTGATGGGGCACAATTGCAGTAAAGTTGGGGTTCACTAGTTATCATTGTTGGCACTCTAGTAGCATGATTGCACTAATTCCCCTTTCATGTCCCTTAGGAAGATCACCTTGAGGGATTATTATCATCAAAATCCTATTATTCCTGATTTGCGTTACTGGTGTTAGCTGGTTGCGACCTTGCTGAGTCATACCCAGGTGTATAAATCGTAGTGTTCCTTGAAATTCTAGAATAATTTTCTATATTTCTCTTCATAATTTTTGTCACAAAGCTCAATTTCATGTGTCCGAAATGTGGAAATTATTGGTGTGATTTAAAGAGGCATCTATTTGTGTCAAATTCATCATTCTAGGTGAGTTTCTTCTCTTTATCCTTACTTAAACTCAATATTGGTGAAGTATTTATAGTGATTCTAGTCACTTGGTTTAATTGGGGTGTTTTTTATGATCCTTAGTTGGGTTCTTGTTGTTGAGATCGGGGTGGGTTTGTGAGATCCTTTCATCGTTTTTAGGTACGTTTCAAATGATAACCTTGTAAATTCATAAAATATTTCTTTCATATTACATAACATATCATGACTGTTTGGGGACCCATTTGTTGTCCGTTTTATCTTGAATTCAAACTATGTGTTCCATGAGCTAAGGCCTGTGTTTTGGTATTTCTGTTTTATTTTGTAGGCCTAATTTCTAACCCAAATTACACTTGGAAATATGGTATCATTCTTCACCTCCTGACATGTAGAGGTATTTTGATAATTTCAAGGTATTTCGGGCATCGTGATAAGGTTTGAGCTTTTTGGCTTACTTGATGTGGATTTTCACTAGCTTCCATGTAGGCTAGGCTTACTTATCTTTTGGTTGGGATATATATAGATTATTTTTATGGCTTTTTCTAGTTGTTTGGATAGTTTTTAGTTTGATAGCTCATCTCTATTAATATTTTCTATTTCTACTAGTTTTGGGGACCCGTGAAGGGATATAATAGGCTTTGGGTTGTTAATTAAGGTGCCATCCTTATGGGGAGTGACCTTGCACTTTATATCCTTTTTTGGATTATGTTATGATCTCTTGAGAGTAGTGTGATTATATGGTGGCCTTTGTCTGATCATAGATTATACTAAGAGCTATTTTATCTTAGTTGTATTGTTCTACGAGCATACATTACTCTGTTGGCTTGTGTTGAGGTTACCAGGTGCGACCCAATGTTATTTTGAGGTGGTAATGGCTTAATTATACTAAAATGGAATTTTATAAACTAAATAAAATGGGAAATAGTTGTCTATAGAGCTATTTCTATAATAAAAATTCGGACGAAGGTTTTCCTTATTTGTATGTATCTCTGCGGTTGTATTATGGAGGTGAGAATTCCATTGATGAGTCATAAGTTCTATGTTGTAGGTGGACCTCCTGTTTTAGCCTTAAGATGTTATATTAGAGGTAGGACCTCCCGTTCATAGCTGAGAGCTATCATTCGGAGGTGGGACATCCTTTGTTTTAGTCGAAAACTGTTGTTCGGAGGTGGGACCTCCCTAGTTAGGCTAAGAGACGTTATTGTTCTTCTTTACTTCTACCCTCTTACATTTATCCCTTTACTTTATTTTTACCCTTTGGGCCTAACGGGGAGGTGACATACCGACAGGATGAGACATCAGGTAGGTTATGGTTTTTTCTTTCCTCTTTGTACCCAGTGGTCTTATAGGGGGCTTTTGGGTTCTATCTGCTCTTTAATTATCTTTTTCTAGATTAGTTACCGTGTTTATTGTACCTTAACATTTTACTACTTATGCTCAGCTGGAGCCCGAGTATGCTTTCTGTATTTGGCTTTCTCGAGGCTTTGTGGTGGCTGATTATTCTGTGGGACAAAAGTAAATAGACCTACTTTCTTAGAGTATGTAGCTTACCTCTGATGTTCTCAGTTATATACTTTGACATGTTATTGACTTAAGCTATGTAGTTAGTATTTAGCCATGTTGACCTATGATGCTTACTGGATACATGTATTGTGGTACACATACTGCACTTCTGCATTATTTTTGTGGTTCAGATACTGGTGTGGGTCATTTGAGGCAGTGTGATCATTCAGACTAGATTACTGATACTCAGAGACTACGGTGTGATTACAGCGTACAGACTGATAGTGTC
>JBDJHY010795654.1:0-15302 GCA_039654485.1 Withania somnifera | reverse complement strand
CTAATAGGTCTTAGCATATTAGGGAGTCAGAAGTGGTAAAGGGTGTTCCTTGATCCTCTCTAGTTGACAACTTTACTAGAAAATATGAAGTGTGGGATAAAAATATAGGCAGTAAGTTAATGACTAAAGTTTAACTCCATCATGAATTTTATGTGCGCGGGTCCGAAGAGTGTTTAAGTCATGTTAAGATCTGAAAGTTAATCTTAAGAAGATGCGAAGGTTGAAGCTTTATATGAGGAGGAAGTGATATTCTCAACTAGCAAATGGATCAAACTTCTAGCCTAGGTATCTAGAAGTAAGCGGGAATCAAGGTTGGAACAAATATCATGGTTGGAAACATAAGGATAGAGAAGGTAATTGGTTTGATAGAGATCTACTTGATCATTATCGATATTGGAAGGAGAGTAACTATAATGATATATATGTACCTCAAAATAAGAGATCCAAATTTCAAAAGACCAGAAAATCCTCCTCAAATTCATAAATGGAGGACATGCTTACCATAATTCTTGATTAGGTGAATGGTATGGGTAAAGAAATTTAGGAAACAAAAGGAGATGTTTGTTACATGAGCCAAACCATTACATACCACTTGGTTACTATCAAATAACCACAGTCACAATTGAGTCAACTACCCACCTAAATAACTCCATATCATAAGGGGGTCTTGCCAAGAGATACAATGACGAGCCTTAACAAAGGCAATTCTTATTATATGGCCATCACCACTAGTTGTAGAAAGGTCCTTGGGTATACAGTGGTGAAAGTATTGATGAGTCTACTGAATTCAAGCACAAGTGAATAAAGCACTTTGTGGAAATTTATTACCCATTAGAAACTTAACAGGTTGATTCCCAGTAGTGAAGGGACGATTCATAGGCTGGTTGAATTGAATAGAGATGGTGAATTCTAGTGAAAATATGGAGGAACCGTGTATTGTGATGAAACCATTGACTAAGGAAAGACTCCTATCCTACAAAGATTAAGAAAGAAGCATGAGTAAACCTAATCTAAGAAGTTTCTCTCTCTATATAAGAACCTCTCCGTTAGTATACCTTTAGTGGATGCATAACTTCAAATGCTCGGATATGAAAAGTTCATGAAGGACTTGGGGACCAAAAGTAATGTATGGATTTTGAGACTATTGAGGTATTATGCCATTATAGTACAATTATATCAAGTAACACGGTGGTCAAGAAAGAGGATCTCAGTGCTCTAGCAATTCCTTGTACCATTAGTAAGAGGATCCCAGCGCTATCACAATTCCTTGTACCATTAGTAAGTACCAATTTTCAAAGGCGTTATGTGCATTCAATGTAAGTATAAATTTGATACCTATATTCAAGAAATTTAGACTTGTATTTTTATAAATAGTAATAATGAGATTTCTCATGGATGACAGTTTAGTCAAATTTCCAGTAGGGATCTTGTATGATATTTTGGTCAAAGTTGATAAGTTTATCTTTCTCACTGACTTTGTCATTCTCAATTTTGAAATTGATTTTGAGGTTTCCATACTACTTGGGTTACAATTTCTAGATACAATTTAGATTTTAGTTGATGTTGAAAGTAGGGAGATGAAGTTATAGTCAATGGTGAGTAAATGAGCTTTAATATATGCAAATGAATAATAAAATCAAGTAATATACAAGTTATGTTGGTGATTGATGTTATTGATGAGGTGGTGGCTTGTAATTTAGAGGTTGAGAGTGTTGAGCTGTCCTTAGAAGTGGTCCTCTAGAATTATGAGCTTGTGGATTTTGTTGATTATAAGGAAGTGGTCGTATTTTTTCATGGTTTGGGGAGTTATTTTAAGAACATAAAAATCTTGATCTTAATCTAAAAAATAAATAAATCCCACCTTTTAAGACATCCATTGAGGAGCCACCAAGGCTTGAGTTGAAAGCACTTCCACCTTATCTTTAATATGTGTTATGGGTAATGATAATAACAAGCTTGTTATTTTTGAATTGGATTTGAATGAATGGAAAATAGAAGGGATGACATTGGTGTTGAGAAATTTATCAAGGAAATGGAATGGTCCATTGCTAACATTATTGATACCTATCATGGGATTTGTACTCATAAATCATTGGAGCCTGATTATTGTCTGAGTGTTTAGAATGAACATAGGCTTGATGAGACAATCCAAGAGGTTGTTAAGAAGTAAAAAATCAATTAGATGGATCCGGGTGCTATTTAACCTATCTTTAATAGCATGTGAGTAAGTATGGGCCAATCAATATCTAAGAAAGTTGGCATGATGGTGGTGACAAATGAAAAGAATAATTTTGTCCCATTTAGACTCTTCACATGGTGGTGAGTGTGCGTGGATTGTAGGATTCTTAACACTTGCATAAAAAGGGGCCTTTTTTAATGCCTTTTATGGATTAAATTTATGATTTCCTAGAGGGTCGGGTATGGTATTATTTATTATATAGATACCCCAGGAATAATTAAATTTCAGTTCCTCCCACAGATCAAGAGAATGTGACTTTTACCTGCCCATATGGTACTTTTTCTTTTAGGTGAATGTCATTCATATTATGCAGTTACCTTGCCACATTTAAATGATGTATGTCTTTATTTTTTTTGTATATGATTGAGGAAGCCATTGACTTATTTATTGATGATTTCTCAGTGTTGGGAATCTCTTTTGATTCACTCTTAAAGTATCTGAGTGCATATTTGCAACGTTGTATTGAAAATAATCTCATTTTTAATGAGAAAAATGTCACTTTATGGTGAAATAAGGGATTGTTCTTGGCCACAAGATTTAGAGACAAGGGATACAAGCGAAACAAGTTAAATTTGAGGTGATCACTAAGATTACACCACTAATATCCATTATGGGAGGGAAGAGTTTTCTTTGGCATTCCAAATTTTATTGGTGTTTCATAAAATACGTTTACAAGATTGATCTTCCGTTGTGAAATATCCTTGATAAGGAAGAAAATTTGATTTAAATTACAAGTGCTCCGAAGCCTTCAAATTCTTGAAGGAAAAGCTAGTCATTTCTTCTTTTATAGTGGCACCAGATTGGTCCAAATGTTTGAACTCATGTGTGATGTGAGTTGTCTTTCCCTAGTTGTTTTTCTTGGGAAAAAAGGATAAATTATTTCATTTCATGTATTATTCTAGAAAGACCTTGAGTGTATTTCAATAGAACTATGTCGTAATAGAGCAATAGATCCTAGTGGTGGTGTATGCTCTTGAGAGGTTTTGAGCTTATCCCTTGGGTAAAAAGATCATTCTCCTCATAGATCATGCAATTATTCGAAATTTGATGGATAAAAAAGAGGTAAATACCCAATTAGTTAGATGGACACTCCTACTCTAACATTTTGAATTTGAGGTAAGGGATATAAAGGTTTGTGAGAATTAAGTTGTGTACCGTTTTTGCTATTTTCAGCCAAGTGAAGAAATGTATGGTGCAATTATAATTAATGAATTATTTGTTAATGAAAATTTGATGGTGGTTTAAGAATGTGTGGTCCCATATTATGCATACAAATTTCATTGTGTGTGGTATCGGTCCAAATGATTTCAACTCTCCACAATGAAAGAGATTTCTTCACGATGCAAAAAAGAACTTTTGTGATAAATCATACTTTTTAAGGGGATGATTTGATGGTATAATCTGGAGGTAATATGATTTCACATGGAACGAATCATTCTTTATCAATACCTTAAGGTCTACGAAAAGAAATTCAAGTCGTCCTTAATTGAGAACGCAAATAGAAGCTTAGGAGCATCATATTCGGTATCTATTGAAGGAGTCCCATACTTGGTTGATAACTTGAAGAAAGTGGATAGTTTTTGGATAATGTATTTGGGGAATTTTGGCTATTTGTGAAATAGATATTTTTGGACTCTCTTTTAAATTGTCGCTTTTAGTCCATGTTTATAATGACATACTCTAAATAGGTGCCTTAATTACTTTCATTTATAAAATCTTGTTAAATGACATTTGAAGATACTCTGTGTAGTGTTTAAGGTTTAATACCTGGTTAGGATTAGCTATAGAGTAGCTTAGATTAGTTAATTGGGTGGATTCTCATTGATTAATCAAAAAATCCTTTACCTTGATGATCATACTGAGTTACTCATTTGTGGATTTTAATTGAATTTCTCCTTGATTGAATGTAAGTCTGTTCTCCCTTAGTTAATTGCATATTATAATAGACTTTCTTTGTTCATTTCCCATCTTCTATTTCTCATTTATCCCTAATTTCTTGTTTCAAAATAATTTCAATTAGTTTCCCTAATCAAAATCACAGTATTTAGTTTGTGCATCGATTCGATTCTAGTTACATGATCAGGATTGTATTATTTGGAATTAAATTTTAGGCTAGAGATTTATCCTTATAAATCTCAATACTAGGTTCATAAATTTGAAAATTCAAAAATATTCAAAAATTAAAATTTTGAAAACAACTAATATGGATTGAGTCTTTGAGTGAGTTTTTATCACTATATTTGAATTCTCTAATGTAGAGTCTAGATTTGAGATTTAGTTCAATTTGGTTGAGTTTTTAAGTTTCAATTGTTGAGCTTGAAGAAATTAAAGGTGAAACAAGTGGATTTAAAATATATGGTTTTTTGATTTGAAATTCAATATCCAAAAGTTTTTTGAAGTGATTCTTATATCCGAAGGAGCTCAAAGATAAAATTTCACAATTCTGAGTTGATTTGAATGAGTTGTGATTTTGGGTGTTCATCATGTTTATGAGGATCTTTAAAATATTTGAAAATGGTCTTAAAATTAGTGTTTAATAGTCTGAAATTGAGGTATAAAAAGTATTAGGGTTGATCTCCATGTTATAAGGAGATTATATATCAAATTTCATGCCAATTAGAGCTAAACTGAATTTTTGAAAGTTGGTCTTATTCATAGTATTCTTGAGGAAAATTCATATCTTGTTAGATAAGAATCATTGAAAAGGATAGTTGATATAAAAAAGAAAGGAAAAGTAAAGAGTACTTGTGTTTTTACAAGTCGGAATTACAGAAAGTACAAGGGGAGATCACAAAAGTTGAAAGTACAAAATTTTGCCGACGCGGTGCAAATGTATATGCCCAAATGTGGCCAGTATTTGAGCTCGACATTTGGTTGATCTTTCATCCTGTAAATTTGGAGAAAATGCCTCAATATTTTCCCAAATGCGACTAGCATCTTCCCTCCATATTTCAAAATTTTAAACTTCAATTTTTGTTTTCTAGTCTCAGCATCTAACTTCATAGTTTCATGTCTTTTGATTCTAATTCCCTTCTTTTATTCTTAACTAGTTTTGAACTTGTAATTAACCTACCTAATTTCTTGTATTCTGTTTTTTGTTTCATACCTTTTCTTTCAAGATTTTCTTTGTTTTTTTGGTTGAAAATTTTTTTGGATCATCCCCATTTATTCTTAAATTTTCTGTTGATTGGTCTATAAAAATCAGTTCCTCCACAAATAATTAGTAACCTTGTAAATTTATTGGGCGATGATAATTATTAATAAACTTTGGAAAACATTCTAGGCAGGTAAAGAGAGTTTCCAATTATAAGATACGTAAGGAATTGTTTCTACTAATTTGTTTGTTGAGTTTTTTTAGGTAGGTACAAGAGGCGTCATTAGGAAGAATGTCATACATGGCCTTAATATATTTTGGAAATGACATTAGTAAATATGCTTTCTAAGCTTTGAGTATGGTGAAGGATCTTAAGGGGTGTGATGGTGAATCTCATAAGGTCTATTATGGTCCTTAGGATCATGATAGTAGAGATCATGAGTATAGTGGTGAATCCTACAAAGGATACTATCTGTGTTCGTTCTATTATCCCTTAAATAGATAAAAAGTCCTTTTGTTTGATTCTTATTCCGATCAAAAACTTTATTTCTTAAAAGGGTATAATCCTTTTTCTCTTGATGACAGATTCAAGAACAAGTACACATTCTCGTGATTTGGATTTGTATGGTCATGAACCATATGGTGGTGGGAACTTCTACTCTAGAGATGAATGTGGGATTACTAGGGCATATGGATCTTATCATAATGTTTATGGGGTACAGGAACCTTGTAAAGAATATTATTGAGAAGATAAATGTTCTCATACTTCACACTAGAGTTATGAAGGTAATGAGAGATTCAATGTGTTCTCCCATAGGTCTATGATCTATTTTAGGAAGATTGTGATAAAAAATAGTGTGGTAAGGTTGAATTTCCTTCCTTGTCTTTTCTTACTTCCTACTTTCATTAAGGAGTTACATATGTATGGTTTCCAAAAATTCATATACATTGAATGGACTATCAAAGAAGAACATTCTCTACTTTTCGAAATGCAAAGATGTATACTTGTCATCCTAGTCCTAATACTTCTTATTCTCCATATGTAAATGGTGTTGCAGGAAGGATATGAGAACCTATAATAGGTGGGAGTATAAGGAAACCATGGTTCTAAAATAATCATAACCCATAGGGAGAAGTCTTGTACCAAAAATCAATGTGAATAGGGAGTTACCACTTTAAGTGCATAGGAATTGTGTCGTTAAATATATGAAAATATTAACAAGATCTCCTAAATGGTCACCAAGATTAAGCTTGGGGAGCTACAAGATCTAATGAAAGATCCTTTTATAAATATTGTTTAGGAGAATCCAATGCAAAAAAAGAAGGCTACTCCTAACAAACCAAAGTGGAAGCTAGAGTTAAAGGGTTATCCTAACCCTTATAAAGGAATCCTTCGAACTTTTCCTATCCCCAATATAATTAATAGACAACTTTAGGGTAGAAAATGGGAAGGCTGTGTGGAGTGATATGAGGGGGTTGTCCTGTCTTATACTAACATCTCCTTTCTCTAACTGTATTAATATTTGTGTAGATGTTCTTGGAAGTAAACCTAATTTAAAGCCTCAAAATATGAAGAACCATGAGGATCTTGAAACTTCCTAAAAGAGAAATTATGCTCAAAGGTTTGTGACCAAGGTAAAAGAGATTCTTCATGGCTGCTTAAAGGTACATTAGCTAATCTCAGCACTCCAAACATTGTGAGATATCATGATAGTGACTAGACTATGAGTTGTTGGTTATATTTTAATAAGCTTAATGAATATTTATAATATGTTGAGCTTAATGGATCATCTATGGAAAATGTCATTTGTGAAGGTGTCTACACAATAGTTGATCCTATGGATGACCAAATAATCTTCTATCAAGACTGATTCGAGTCCACCTAATATTGACACTTGTGGTTTTCATAGAAGTACATTACCATGTGAAAAGGATGATCCTTGGAGTGAAGGTTACGTTGATTTTCTTTATTATATGAGGAACCCTATTGGTGTTTTTCATTATGATATTGATCCTAACTGTGACCCCTCTATGAAACCCTACGCTTGTTTTATAAGTATGATGATAAAGTACTTGATTCATCTTATGGATTGATTAGTTAATTTGACTGTAGTAGTGACTTGTTCAAACTATATTGAGGAAAATTGTTCCATTTTGTGATGATAAACATGTTTGAAATGATTATCCACTAAATAAGGAAATCTTTGATGCACATATGAACCTCAATTTAGTGATTTTATTAATATGGTGGTCATAGGGATAGTCATTAAGATATTTTCCACTGGGATCATAATTCCTTGAATTGGGACTCAATTTCTTATTCTTCTCAAAGAACTCATGATATGGAGTGTGTTTCATGGATAATATCTTATTTGAATATGCCATGGCTATTGAGGAAGTTTATAGTGGTATGTCTTGTTATATTGATCATGTGGTCAATCTATACGGTTACAAATGGTTTGTTAATCCATTATGGTGTATTAATACACTTTTTGATGAAAAAAATATCTTCTTGGAAGATGATTGTATATTTATTAAAGATGATGGTGTTAGAAGTAAAGGTGTTCTCTTCCTAATGGGCATCTTATCTTCTACATCTATCTAAAAATGTAATGATGCTCTTGATATGGTTCGTGGCTCTATGTGATCTTGCAAGTTAGGGATAGATTAGATTTATTAACACCTTTGTTTACTATCTCTTTGCATATGATGACGTTCTTAATTGTGAGGAAAATAAATTCTATAGAGATAGAAGACTCATTTTATTAAATAATTTTTTGCATGATAAAACCATGTAGTACTTCAATCATTTTAGTGTGATCTTCTTTGTGTCATGAAATTTTTGATAGACAATTTCTTGATTCTTTATGTAATAAATTATTTTTCATGATGATTGAGGATACTTGGTTATATCTTAAGTGTGAGCCTTGTTAGAGGGGTGATGTTTATTCTAAACCTTGGCTAGCCCTCGTACTATGAGGAAGTAGAACAATGGCTCATTCTCCAATAACTACCAAATAGATATCCAAACTCTAAGTAGAACAACTGAAGAGACTGAAGGATGACCAGCCATCATGAACACCAATTGCTCACTAGGTCCCCTAAATAGCACCAAGTTAGTCCACATGATCGCACTTGAGGCTCAGTACTTCAACTATCTTTTGCATTCACAAGTTTCGTCGCTCCCATCAATTCTTATTTAATGGTTAGGTCCAATAGCATTTTTAGAGAATGTTAATAAATTCCTGGATGTGAATGAGTTGAATCTCATATAGGCCTTTATCTCCCTAAGCTATAAATGGACCTTTATGAACTTCTAAAATATATTTTAGTCCATGACCAAAGACACCCGCGACACCCAGAGATATTGCAATAAGAGAGAGAATGCCTCCGTCCTAACGATTCGTACTAAGACTTGTATTTTGGAAAGATGCAAAAGTGTAGCATGAGTACCAAAAATAATTGGTACCTAGTAGGCATCATAGGAAGACCAGGAAAAAGTAAACATAAGAAATGTAAGGCGAGACTAAAAGAAAATAGGTTTGTCACACAATGTACAACATAAATGGGGTAATTGTAGAAAAAACTAATAAGTGCGGTAAAGGATCAACCATTAGTATGTGAAATATCAACTAACAATGATGATAAGAATACACCATAGAATTCCACACACAAAACCTAGTCTATAAGTTAATCATTGTCAATGCAACATGTACATGGAGCTCCAACGTAACCAGCATAAGGAGAGACCATTAAGGAAGCACAAGAAACTCTCAATAAGACAAACTAACAACAAATATAGTAAGTGTACGAATACAACCTTTGAAATTTAAAAGGGAACAACAAAGTCTATTAGCAAGCAAACCCGACCAACATCCCATTCTACCTATAAGTACAACCAGGAAACCATGTAACCAAAAATATGTAATTCCCACATAAGTTTCAAAAGGTACAAATCGACATATAGGGATGCAAAGCAAAAGGGTGCTAGAAAGGTAAATATGTGCAGTTATTCTCCCTCTTTGGGGTATTCCCGTATAAAAGACCCATGAAGTACTCGAACTATATACCACTACTCCCCTATATACACCTCCCAGGGTTATGCCTCAATGTCATAATCATAGCGGATCGGATCAGCAGGGCTAGTGGAGGGACTCGAACCCACATATAAATCCCCATCACAAGCCCCCAGTAGTATAGTCATCAAGCAAAAAATGTTAAAACTCGGTCTTAACTTGTATGTCATAGCTCAATAGAAACTCAAGTCCATCGATGTGGAAAAAACCCAACCTTGGTAAGACCTAATAATTGCTGTGTAGGTAGTATCTAGAAAATCACAGTGATAATAAGAAAATATCTTCAAATGGTTGATAAAATAGCTCAATACTACTCCTTAGCACAGTCGTGGAAGATATATATAAATAAAATCAGTTTCTATTTTGTTACATTATCAAAATCAAGTTACCTTTTAAGATGTTTTAATGCATGCTAGCTAAACTGGTCTAAGCCTGCTAACTGGAAATCCATAGGATGGTTACCCAACCCCAGTTAAAAGGTACATCCCTTCCTAAACCAACTACCATCACGAGCCATACAAAATCGCACAAAAGGTGTTGTAACTGCCTAGAGGGCGCCCATTAAGGGCCAAATACACACATATACATGGGAAAACATGGAAGTATCATAGATTTTCAAATACATCTCATTCCCAGGCTTGCATCAAACTAGGTCACAACATCATATAACAGGGCTTCTAACCACTAATAAAGTCGTATCCCACTAGGTATAATATCATTACATAAGACAGCCAACTCTCTAAAAAAGTTGTATCCGAGGTGTTACTCCTCCCCCAACCACACTACTTTCAAGAGACGGTGTTAAACACTTGAGTTGGGAGATATAGCTCCAAGGTAAGTAGTTAAGCTACAAGACAGTGAAGTAGGCCATAGGCCAGAAGAATAAGCATATCAGGGCCCGATTAGTAATCACATCCCCGAGATGGTGCTTTACCATGCATATTCTCCACTAATACCCATTCTAACTAAAGTAGACCATAGCCTACCTAGATTCTAGTGATGTCCTCGAGAAATATGCCCAAAATCCAAAGATTTATGTACAAAGCTCAAAATCTCTCTAGGTAGCAACAACATAACCCACGTGCAAGATGAGTAAAACAAGACCCATATTTTTATATTGATAGAGGGATCAAAATTCAAGCTAAAAATGGGTCTGTAAACCCTATTAACTCAAAAAAAAGAAGTATTTCTACCAAAACATAGAGAATATCTCATGCATCAGGTGGTAAAAAATAAGGCTAAAAAACAATAGAAATTGAAGATATGATCTCTACAAAATTTATGTAATATAGGAACTTTATTTAAATAGCAAAAATGAAGAATTATCTAATAGAAATGATCATAGAATCACCGCAGCACGATTTTATGGATTAAATATTTAATAAGGACCCTCAAAAGTGTTTTATGGAGCTCCAAAGATCAGAAAAATTAGAGAAAACTGAGAAAAGATGAAGAAACTTTGCATTGATAAATATATATAAAGACCCATGGACTGACAGATAAATCAGTCACTGCAGCCCTTCCCTGAAAGATTTTTGGAAAGTTTCAAAATGCGCCCGAAATCAAAATTGAGCCCAATTTCGACAGTCCATATATGAAATCTGTATGTATTTGATATTCTTGAGTCGATAAAAAAACTATCCAGGATTATTTATACTGAGTAAGGCCCAAAAAAGCTATAATTGTAAAGGAATTAAAACCATAAAATAGCCAAGGAGCTAACCTATCGGTCCCAGCAACTCATAAATGACTTAGGGAGTTAAAATAATGCTCTAGATGCTTAGAGATAATGGGAATAGAGGAAATAGCCTCGAGGAACATTATAGGAACTAAAGACATTCTCAATGCAAGGAAAGGTAAAGTATAGGAGCATTATATTAGGCATCCATTGAAGGAATCCCACATTTGGATGTTAGCATAGAGCAACAGTGAAGTTGTGGGAAATGTACTTGGGGCATTTTGGCTATTTTTGAAATAGCCACTTCTGGTCAATCCTTAAAATGGTCACCTTTGGGCCATGTTTATAACTGGCACAGTATAAATAGGTGTGTTAGTTATTTCATTCTTAACACTTTGTTTATTGAAAATTTAACACACTCTTTGAAGAGTGTAGGGTTTAATTTTCTTCGTTTAGTATTGGATTAGCTAAGTATATCATAAGTAGTTAATTAGGTAGATTCCCATTGATTAATATAATACTCCTTTACCTTTATGTTCATGGTGAGTTACTCATTTGTGGCTATAAATTGAGTTTCTCTTTCATTGAATTAAAGTATCTTCTCCCTTAGTTTATTATACATTGGACTTAGCCTTTATTTCTTTATTTCTCATCATATATTTCTCATCTATCATTAATTTTATATTTGAACTCGATCTCAATCAGTTTCCTTAATCAAAATTATAGTATGTTTTTTCTCAATACAACTCTAGTTACATAACTAAGAAATCATAGGTCGATCGGCCATATTTAAGAAATAAAAGCAGTTAGTAGATTGATAAGGAATGCAACTCAAGGAATTTGAACAAATAGATCAAGTAGATAGGCTAGCAAATAGTATAAGACCGTTAAATATCCTAGGTAACTAGTTATCAACAAGGAAGATTCAAGTAAAGTAAGGGAAGAACATACCAGAATTATTGCTCAATAAACAAGAAGTACAAATAAATAAAAGAAGTGGTGGTATACTGGTATCCTTAAAATGGGAGCATAAAAGAAATCTATCTACAATAAGTATCATAATAAGGAGGCATGAATAGAAGTCTCAATGATATAACTCTAATATGAAACATTAAATCAGAACATTAATAAGAAAAGAAGAATCTCCATGGCTCCCAATAATACTGAGAGATACAAATTCAAGGATGCAAACCCTCTTGTGTACCATACCACCAGAGGGTCCAAACAACAAACAACAATCAAGGATATGATATAAAAATTATATAATGCATGCTAGATGTAAATATTTGTGATCCTCCTCCAGTACCCATAGGTCCATCATGCAGGACCCATCGAAGGACTTCCCATTGACCAAATAGAATATGTTTTATACCTCTCCTCCGGTTATATAGATACTAGTGCTAGGAGGCAAAGTCCATAGAGGGAGTCCCTATATACAATCTCAATACTCAACTAAATGTAAACATGAATGCTCCTCCTCTACCCATGGGGTCCTGAAGGAGGACCCATGGGAAGACTTCCCGTATACCTATAGAAATATTATATACCCCTCGCCCAGTCATATGGGTACTAGTACCAAGTCAGCAGGGTCCATGGTAGGCCCCGTTCATACCATCTCAATAATCATCAGAATCGATCATAACTCTCATAATATCAAAGTATGAATAAGTGTCTAGGCCTCCCCAAGGATAAATTATTGAAATCTTACGGTTATTGCTAGAGCATCACGAAGACTAAACCTAGTATATATCAGCAATGTCTAATGCTCGAGCTTTGTTGAGTCTAGTAATATCTCAAGACTGTGGTTACATATTCATTATATCATCCATCATCAAAAATTTATAAAATACCTCAAAATACTTTTTTTTAATCTCATAATACTAAAAACGGGCCCTTAAGGCCATACTAGGTTTCAAAATAAGTGGTTTCGGGATCCTAGCCATAAAACACTAGAAACCAATGGATAGAAATTCAGTTTTCATGAAATGATATGCTCTACCACAAATAATAACTCAAACAAGTCATAACGGCCCTATATAAGATCATATTTATAGCAAGCATGATAACATAAGTCGATGTTCAGGACTCACAGACATTACCAATAGCTCACAATCTATTTTTTGGAGTCTATCACAACCACTCAAGGTCACAGGTTAACCATAATTGCGAATATAGAAACCATAAATAACCAAGAAGTAGACTAAACGAGAGGAAAAGGTCATGGGTGCCAACCATAAATAACTAAATGCAGTTACTTCCCATATACTCCCAATCTAAGATTAGTTAGCCATAGCCTACCTAGCCTCTAAAGAAAAATATGCAAATGCTGAGTAGAATAACCTGGAATACTCCATATACTACAAAACTCCAAATATGTGCAAACGAGCTTGGACAATTACGAAGCTACAAAAATAATAATCTACATGTTAATATGAGTTTAACGATATCCATATATCTATTAACATAGATGGGGGTAAAAATATGGGTCAAGATGGCCCTATGGGCCCACAAACCTGAAACTCCAAATAAAAGGTGTCAAAATATTTCCCACATTATGGGGAAATCATACCCAAAATTTAGAGCTAAGAAGAGCAAGAAAATAATCTTGAAATAATGGATTAATGAGATGAACCAATTATGAAAATTTTGGGTGAGACTTGAAGAAATTAAAGTGAAAACTTACCAATGATTGCTGGAATATCGAAGAAATCAAGTTTTTAACATCACTCAATCGCCCATGACAAGACCCACAAATTTTAACAAAGGATTTAGAGTGTCTGAAGAAGAGAAAATGGGAAAATGGCCAAAAAATTAATTTTCTTGGTATTTTTGCCTATTGGAAGCTAAAACTACGTGATCATGTAAATCATGCTCTCTATTGTGAGACACATTAAAAATGACCATGGCAATTGCATGGCTCACGCCACGCGATCGCAAAGGTCTAGTTGGAGGATGGACGGGATCGTAAGAAGGATAAGAAAAGGGTCTTCATCGTGATTACATGAGGCAATGTCACGATCGCATAGAAGAGGATGACATACACCAAAAACCTCTAAAAATCAGCAAAATCAGCTAAGAAAACAAACCCTAAAACAAGGCTTGGAATTTGATTGGAACCCAATGAAAAAAAAACAAAATACTATAGCTGTATGGAAATGACATTTTGGACTCCACAAAGCAGACAAAATTCTAATCCGAGCCTATTTTGACAAAAGTCAACTCTATCCCAAAAATAATTAAATTTCCAATCGAGCACTCAAAATGAGTCCAGTTAGCCAGAAGCCCAAACGAAAAACTGAGCTAACCCAAACTTGACATTTTAGAAGTGATTGCACATTCATATTTTTTATCTGGGCTTCGATCACAAAATGAGTACTCAAGTTCCACTTACGAACTAGAAAGGACATAAAATACACAAAATAGCACAAACTCAACTAAGGCTCCTTGATTCAAACCAAGACTCCATCTAGACCAAAATCCATGTTCTAGACCTAAGGGAACACTCATAATTCAATTTTGAGTTTCTTTTGTTTTCACAAAATGTTGACTAATGTTAGTGATCTCACTATAAAAGGCTATAAAAAGTGAAATGAACATAACGATCAAGCGAACAACCTGGGAACTAAACCACCAGTTTTGATAAGTCATATATGACTTATGGATACTATAGGAAAGCTCTGTGATGTAAGAAATTGCAAAAATAAATAACTGTGAGGGTCATTACACCATCCACTACAAAAAAGGACTTTTATCACTGAAAGTCAGAACAAGTCAATACCTGAAGGCTCAAACATATGGACATAATCTCAACTCACTCTCGATCTCCCAAGTAGCCTCCTCCATGGGATGATCTCTTAATTGAATGTTGATCATAGGAATATCGCAAGGCCTCAACTTTCTCACCTCTCCAGCTAATAAAAAACTATCTCATCAACAATCGATATCCCTCATCGAACTTAATTAAATTGGAATGATGTACATGATCCTTATTAGGGATGCACTATCTCAATAGAGACACATGAAACATCAGATGCACAGCTAAAAGCATAGGAGGAAAAGCTAGTTTATAAGCCATGCTACCAACTCGATTAAGAATCTCAAATAGACCAATGTACTTGGGAGTGAGATTTCTTCTCTTTAAGAACCATATCATGCCCTTTATAGGCAATACTGGCAAGAAGACTCTATCACCCATACTAAACTCTAAGGCATGCC
>JBDJHY010795545.1:0-15302 GCA_039654485.1 Withania somnifera | reverse complement strand
GAACTATCGGTCCCAGTAAGTCATAAATGACTTAGGGAAACTACCAAAATGCTCTAGGATGCAATACACTGCATATTTATCATAAATAACCTTAAGGGTCATTACAGAAATATATTATGTTTTTTTATAAAACATGATATTTAGATATCCCAATTGATGAGTAACATATTTTTTCAATTAAATTCTAGACCTTGTGGTCTCGGGGTAAAAATTTTAATAAAGCTTGAAATATTGAAGTATGGGTATTGATTGTCTGTTTTGTTATGTGTATTATGTTTGTGACTAGAGCATGTGCATTTGAAGGCTTTACGAAATGGAAAATCTAATGAGTTACTATTATTCTTTGTTTTCAATGTAAGTCAAAGTTCAATAGTTTTATTATAAAGTGTTTTTGTGCTACTTCTTAGACGTCTTGTATTTGGGAGTAATTTGTATATTAGGGTTGAATGTGTGGGTTAAATGACGATACCCTCCCAGGTACTAGAGATAAGCATGTCTGGCTTAAAATGAGAATGCACTTGATAATGTGTTTCCATGGCTTGTCATTTGGATTGACTCATTGATGTTTGGTCTAATATGCTTTGAATGAGCTGACTGATTAATGTGAGCTCTTACTATCATATTTGAGGTACTCTATGGTGATATTTGATATTTAGTGGAATTAGCTCGATTTTATCTTGGATGTGATAGGATATTATCTTGTGATGATGCCTCAAGTAGGCTTGATGGACTTGGATTGCCATGGTATAGTAATTACTATTATTGATTTGATTCAATTAATTTATGACTATTGTAATGTCTATAGATCAGGTTTGCACCAACACAATAATATAAAGAACTACACCAGTAAAATATTATATATGTTATTTTTGTCAGGTGTCACATCGGCATAATACTATACATATTACTATGTAATGAATATCATACCAATATAATATTATTATGGATTGGGTACTATGCTAGTATAGTCATGGGCCTTATAATCCCCTCATGGGTCCTGACTATGAATGATATCGACAATGGTTGTGTATATTAGGGCTCATCATGGCTATTTGTGCATTACATTTTATTTATATTAATTTATATGACTTTGACTTGATTTGTCTGCCCAATTGATACTCTAGAAATTGATATTTGGTGATGATTTGAGATTTTTTTAATACTCGATTTCGATGGATACTTGTTGTTGTGATCTTAGATTACTACCTGTGCTAAGGAATTTCTTAATATTTGTTACTTGTACGAATTTCTATAAATTATTTTACTAGTATTGTTGGTTGGGCTGTTGTATATGAACTATGGTGCAGATTGTAGTTACTAGAGGGTGGTTGGATATTAGGCATTTTCATCATCTTTTTATATAAGGACCATCCATGGACGCTACTAATACTATTGTTTATGTACTCACTCTTTCTTTATTCTACACATTTGTTCAGGAGTTGTGCCAAACCCATCTTGAGTCTTCCTCCTCATTCTTGGCACATCCCAAGACATTAATACGTAGCTTCCATTCTCCAAAAGTCTTTTGACATCTCCTTATCTTTATTTTCATTACTTTTATATGTATAACTTTTGAATTAGAGTTTGTGTACAGTGGACACTAGGTTTTTGGTGATATATAAAAGGTTTTTACTCTTTTAATCTCCTAAACTTCTTTTATATTGTTTTACTTATGCATTATTACTTTATTCATTTATTCTTCCTTACTGACCTATCATTATGGGAAAATAGGTTCCATTATGATTGAATTTTGGGTAGTGAGAATTTGGTATCAAAGTACAAGGTTCGTAGGTCCCGTTGTACACAAGTCACATTTATTAAAGTCTCTCAGATCGAAACTCTAAGAGAAATATCCGTTCATTCTTTCATTTTTTCTATAGTGGTTGGTTCGCTTGTGATGAGTCCTTGTTTTTTTCTCTCAACAAATAGTGAGGACCAGGGCTACAACTAATGGAGATAAGCATCACATTCTCAATCTCGCTACTTGAGAAAGAGGTAGGGGCATGACCAAAGCTAAGGGTAGGGTTAGGGGAGCTGCCCCAATTAGAGGATGTGCTAGAGCATACTCCCCAAAACTCAATATTTAGAGAGATGAGGAGAAGGTTCCTTGTAAGTATATGGAATCCCTAATATTGCAGAACACACTGCTCAAGGTTCTAGATCAGCCAAGTAGTGTGTAAGGTTCCTTGTAAGTATATAGGATCCCCAATATTACAAAACACACTACTAAGGTTCTTTTCATTCTACACATAGAAAATATTTGAGAAAAATAGTCCCATCCCATAATTCAAACAATGGATCATGGCCCATGGAATGATGCATCAAACCTAGACCAGTCCAAATTTTGATGAAACTTCACATACACTCTTTGTTACCCCTAGCATGATTTTCAAGGTGTTACAATAACTCCCACTTAGTTTCATTCATCCTCAAATAAAGACTTTAGCAACTAAAATAAAGAAACGACTAACTAACTGCAAGAATAACTCACAAACTTATTGATAACATCAAAAAAACCTAACTAATAGTGATTCTACCCTTAACTCAGCTGAGCCAAATGGATGTCATCCTTACATAGTCCAACTACCATGGATACATCAATAAATGCACCAGCACTCACATATGGAATCATACAGTGACATGGACTATATGTTATATGCTATATGTAATAGACATACAAAAGAAAATCTGGAATAAGAGGCTATTACCTCATTTTCATCATTTCTACAATTTCTCTGAAATTAGAGCGTCTTGGTGGTTTCGCAAGGTATTTGTGACTTGCTGTAATCTATAGTTTTGCTTTCTGGCAGTTTTATAGCTCGACTCTTTTACTGATAGCTTCTTTGGGCCTTACTCAGCTTATACGATCTTGAATCGTTGTTTCTTCAGGTTTGTTGATTCCAAAATATTATCTACATGAAATTTCATAGATGAATTTCAAAATAAAACTTTGTTTCCATTATGTACTTCTTGTGTGATTTTCCAAAACATCATTCTTAATCAATAGCTAAGATCGATAAATCAGCAAATGGGTCGATAAATCGGTGACTACAAATAAATTAGTCCTTTTGGAAAATCTATCGGTAGTCAATGGGTCTTTATATACTTATATTCAACATGAAGTTTCCCATTTTCTCTTCCAAATTTCATCAACTTTCTTGATATTCCTTAGTTAATTAAGGGTAGTTGAAGGTCTATATTCAAGTTCTAAAATCTGTAGAAACTCTTTCTGGTTGTTCTACAATCATTTCCACCAGGTAACTTTTTTGTTTTCTCTTTAGTTATAAAGTTTTTGTACTATATAAACTTTCTGAGCTTAATTCTTCATTTTTATCCATCGAATTGACCCCTATTTCTATATACTATATGAGGTATGCTCTACATGTTAGTATAAGTATTCTGTTTTTCTAAGCTTTGAGAGTTTAGGAATCCATTTTAATTGGATTCCAACCCTGCTATTTCTATAGCAATGGGCATTTTTTAATCATCTTGAAGTGTTTGTAATATATTTCTTTGCTTCGTGCAATTTTGATCCTTGTACATGATTGTTGATTATCTCTATGCATTTCTCGAGGTTGCTATCAGAATCTAAGTAGGCTATGGCTTACTTCTTTCATATAGGGAATTTAGTATTATATATTCTTGGTAAATTTCTATTTTGAGGTTGTGTAGAAGTTTGGATCCTCGTTTAGTGGTCTTCTTGGCCTGCGGCCTATCTTGCTTGCCTTTTTGCTTTTTATACATCCCTAGGGCTATAAGGTCGTCCTAGAAAAGGTCGTGATGTCTCTAGAACATAGTTTAGGTTAGGGATAGGACTATTCTAATTGTTAGAGTTTATTAGATATCCCCTGGATCTCAGCTGGTGCCTTTAGAGCCAATCTAGACTTTTGATTTGTTCTATATTGAGAGCATGTATTAATGTTTTAGAAGGCAATTGGGTTGTTCGCAAACTGATAATCAGAAATTTATTTGTTATTTATTATACTTATCTTTTCCATGACTTCCTATGGAATTATTTTTTGATACCATTTGATGCTATTTTCTCACTATCAATATGATTTCTGGATAACGCCTACATGGTGACAATTGGGTTTTACTCACATTTGGATTTTCCTATTTTTCTGGACTTGAGTTCTTCACTGAGGTATGATATACAGGTTAAGGTTGAGTTATGGAATTTTTACCTAATAACTATGACACTAATTTCCTTTTTACGAGTATTTTTTTACGTAGGATCGGATTCCTCCAAGGAGCTTCCATCCTAGGTGGCCATGCCTGACATACTAGGTATTTTCATTGCCTGGGGAGGGGTTTACAGGAAGAGGAATAGTAAATAGGGATACATACTGTGGGTCATTCCCGTCGAGGTTACATACTAGGAAGGGTGCGTGTGGGCTCTATTTACTTTTTAGCACCCCTTTTGCATTGCATTCTTCATGCTTGGTTGTACTCTTTGGGGCGTAAGAGGGAGTCCCAGTGAGTTACTTATATGTTGATGTGATTTGTTTCTTGCTAGGCTTGTTGTGGATTCTTTCCTTGCTTTACTTGCGATTATTTTATTTCACTACTTGTCTGGTATTCTTTTATATGGTTCATCCTTGCGATGGTTGCATTGGATCTCCAGGTATACGTTATGTTGTTCATGATTTTTCTATGACTTAGGTTCACTTATGTGATACGTCCTTACTTGTTTATGATCACGGTTTAACTTGCTTAGGATTGCTTTTGCCCGGAAAGCCTATCATGCCTTCTTGGTACCGATTGTTTTTGGTACTCACTCTACACTTTTGTATCAATTTGTGGTGAAAATCCTAGTTCAAGTTAGTGGAGCATACACAATCATGCGAGTTAGTTTTGTGCTATTTTGGGAGATACGGTGAGCAGTCGGTGTTCATGATGGCCGCTTTTCATTCTATGATTAGAGTTGTCTTAGTTGAATTCTGGATATTCGGTTTGTAGTTTTTTTCATGTTGTGAGTTGTATTTTGTTCTATTTTATATATAGATACTCGACATCAACGATACTAGGTTCTCGAGGGATTTACTTTTTATTATGTATTTCTGTTTCTTCTTCTCTTTCCTCTTCTCTTCATCTCCTCTCTAGGGAGATTTCTCCACTTTCTGATATCCATGATAAATCTTGTCTACCGGTGGGATATAAATACATCACAAATTAATTTTGAGATCATGACAAAGTGATATCAGAGCTTTAATTTCACCGATGTCTATGGCTATAGGAGAAAGTGTCTAATACAATCCCGTAGATTGGTACGTAGACATTGGTAACCTATCTTCGGGAGGCTACAAGGAACTCTTTATGAAAGATTATTACAACTTGATTCCTTGTATGTGTTGTAGGTTTCTCACACTCTTACTTAACTTTATTTTACTAGAAAAAGGTCATCGGTGGCAACTAACGAGGTTCCTATGTGCATTCCTAAAGTTTTGGTGTCCAAATTGAGCATCAAAGGACCACCTCACCTGCCTCGGGGTTTGTGAGTCACCCAAGGTTTAGTAAGTGTTGATTTCATGCCATTTCTTTAAAGTGCCAGGCTCAAACAAATGTACTAATAGGTGTTTCGAGGGGAGCATCGTCTATGGATGAGTTTGTTCGCTTCCACCAGGGGTCGTCGACTATCTAGGGCAATGCAGTCATATTCAGTGAGGAGGTCAAGAACACTCCCATGCTCTATGCTTTGAGGTATAGTAGACTGTTAGGTTTCTTTCGAGGATTGTCTTTTCATCTTTTTCTGGTGATAAAGAAGTTGGTAGTAGCGGGACACACCCTCGGGATAATTTTTTGACCGTTGATGACCTTGAACAGTGATTTTTTTGAGATCTTTGAGATTAATGATCAGATACCCTGCTAGTGGAAGAGGTTCATGGTACTCTTTTTAGGGGTAGGAGAGGAGGAATAATGGGGATCATTTCATATGTGGAGAGTTTAAGCACAAGGCCATGAATTTCCTCCTTCTCAGGTCCTTTTATCACATTAACTGGATTTGGGTAGTTAGGTTTCAAGATAGATTCATTTGGGTTTTCCTTTTAAGTTCTCCAGATGATTCAATTAGTACCTAACTTGGGAGTAATTTCTTGATAGAAAAAGACCAAAAAGCAGTGGACCCAGTAGAGTTAGTCCAGTCGACATGTTCAGACCCCAGTTTAGTTGCTAGAAGAGTCTAGGATAGTTAGCATCGTTATCCCTCCATGGTGTATCTTTGGGATCTCAGGTAAGTGGTGGCCATAGTAGCCTTTTTATTTGTTTTCCTAGAAGTAGGACCCAGATCTGCTATGAGCATTATGAGTGTTGCAAGATAGGATACTATTTTATGGAATTCCCTCCGTGTAGGGAACAACCGCTTGTCAGAATTGGTAGTAGCCATCGTAGTGTGTGTTTTTCTTATAGTGGGTTGGTTCTTGGGCAAGGGATTGCCCCAATTATGGATGTATTAGTCATATTGGTTTGCAGACACTTTCAGTTATTTCTCATCCTCGATTGTTGATGTGGTGTAGGGTGTTCTGGGTGAGCTATCTTTAATTGCCTGCTGAGCTAGCTTATGTTGATTTGACCGTTATTTTGGCTATTTTATTTCTTACTTTATTTGCGCTAGCTTAAGTCATTTTACCCTTGTTGATGTTGTACCATAGATTTGGTTTGGGCCTTTTTTATCCCAAGATTGTCCGTAGTACTTGATTATGTGGTTTCTCGGTGGAGTCCGTGTTATTATTCCTATTTTAGAAGATGTGTCTTATCTTTTAGCCTAGGGGTTCCTGTAATTCCTTACAATGTTGTGGTTTTTGTTATTTAAAGAGTGAGTTTTTTTTTTCGGTGGGCCTTACTGTATCTTAGCTTATGTTTGAGTTCCCATATTTTTTCTTACCTTGAGTTGTTGATATTGTTTGTAGGTTTCTTTTGGTTCCTCATGTGTATGGAGGAAACTTTTTAGTAGTGGACCCTAGTGGTGGTTTTGGTTTCTTGGCTAGTTTAGCATGAGGTACCGTAAGATAGTAGAGTTGGACCTTATGTTGATAGGTTGTTTTGGTGATGTTGTGGACATAGGTAGACTACATTGGTCTCCCTAATTTTTGAATTGTTATATCACGATTGTACCTTAGTTGTGACCGGTGTACCTCGATAGGATGATAGGGTCTTTAGGCCCTTACCGATTAAGATATGTCTTATGTTCAGGTTCGGAAGTTAGTTCCTTAGGAGGGCTTCTTAGCCTTGCGTTTTTGACATTTTCTTCATTCTTTCAAGCATATGCCTTAGTGGATTTAGTTGGCATATGTGTTATCCGTGACTTCTATTAGTTAATACTTGACAACTATAGTAAGTGAATCTCATAAGTAAATGGCTCACTCCTTCTATTTTATTTCCCTCTACTCTGGATTTTCTACCAAAGATTTATCTTTATCCTTCACCTATGTTTTGTTTAAATGATGCTCCAAATTTTCCTCTCAGTTTTTCTTGGTCGTGTTTGTGTTTAGACCCATTTATGTACTCATGAGTGTATAAGCTACCTCATTGGATAGCAGTGCTTTTTAGTGGTGTATTGCGGTTATCGTAGCCTTGAGTTACCTTCCTTTCGTGGTGCAGTGCGCCTTTAGTTTCAATCGGTTGATGTGGCCGTACAGGCCTTATCCTCTTGTGTATGGGTACTTGTTTTGGTTTTGCAAAAGTTTCTTGTGTTAGGTTTAGTGGTTCGTTTATATCAGGCTTTTAATTTAGATTTTTAGTTATGACTCATATATAGGAATTAGGACTCCTCTTAGGTTTCGAGATATGAGTTATTGGTTTCAAGAAGTTATGTGTAGGTGGAATTCATCTTTTTTTCAATTCTGTGGTGGCTATTATTATTGGGTACTAGGTCTTCGAGTAGTGTGTCAAACCTATATGTTGTATTGTATTGGTAGTGAGATAGTGGTAGTTAAGGTTACAGTCGTGACCCGAGGTTGTTGATAGTATGTGTATGAAGTGGTAGGGTTCCTTGGGGTGTTTGCTCCTTTGTGTTTCAGATGTCCTTTTGGGTTGGTTCCTAGTTGGTTTTCATACTGGTGGGTTGGTTTCAACAATCGAGGTTTAAATAATCATTCTAGATTTAGTCTCTAGGACATGAGTAGGGCTGGCTTTGTAGCCAAGGATAGCTACCATTAGTGGTGCTTGGTATAGTTAGTCGACTGGTATCGGTTGCTTAAGGATTCTTAAGTTCGTGATATTATTGGTTGATTGTGCCCTTGGGGCTGATAGCCTTGGGATTTCTCCTTTGGTGATTCATTAGGTTCTGGTGGTGTGTTATGGATACATAGTCATATTTGTGTTCCTAGAGTTAGAGATCTGATTCAGATTATTCTTCGCAAGACCCTTTGTACCATATATTCCACACATCAGGGCATAACCAAGATGTGCAGTGATGGTTGCTACTTTATATATTTGAGAGGTCCTTCATTATTATGGGATTTTTGTTTCTATCAATCCGGCATTTAGATAGCACCATTTGAGGCTTAGTACATTAAGCGTTGTAGATCGTCAATTAGTTGGTAAAGTAGAGTAGAGACTTACCCTAAAACCTCGTATTTTATTTGAGATGTTATAGAGAAAGATATACGAGCCCAAATATCCTTATTTTCTTAAGCCTTCAGGTACTCCCTTCTTCTTAACTTTAACGAATGAAAGTTTCTTAAGTAGTGGCTGTTATAATCACCATCGGGGTAATTTTCATGATTTCACAATCTTTCTTAATTTTTAGAGCATTCTACTACCTATACTAGGTCAATAGTGACGTGTTGGGACTGATAGTTTGTCTCCCTAGTAGTTTTTTAGCTTGGTACGCTTTGTAGGGTATGCAGACTCATTTTGGAGGTTCGGATGGCCCTAAGTTTCCTGGTTCCTTTCAAATTATTTCTACTTTTAGCCTTGTAATATTAAATGACCTTAGATCATCGTTTTGTCAGTTTAGTTAAGTTCAGAAAATGGATGACACGAAAATTTGCATATCTAGTTTGTCAAATCGGATTCCATTTCCATTTCATTCCATTTGTAACATTTGAGAAATTTTTCCAAAAAAGGCATGGTGAGCTACAAATCAGCCAAATGGCCGATAAATCAGTGGCCAATTAATCGGTTAGTGTAGATAAATTGACCTTTTTGGCCGATAAATTTATAGTCGGTCAGTTTATATGCATTTCCTTATTCATAAAGCTTGCCATAACTGTCTTATCTTTTCTCCATGTTTCTTGAAATTCAAAGATTAGTTGAGTTTATTTGAACGTCTACTTTTATATTTTGATCTATATAATTGCGTTTTGGTGGTTCTACAAGCATTTCTGCTGGGTTTATTTCTTGATTTTCTCTTTAATTGTAGAGTTTTTCATAGTACATAAATTTTTTAGACTTGTTTTATCATTTTGTTCAGTTGGTTGGAGCCTGACTTTGTATCATATGATCCATAAGTCATTCTTTACACGTTGGTAAAAATATTATATTTTTTGAGGTACGAATGATCATAGACTCGTGTTTATTTTTTGATTTTAACGTTGCTATTTCTATAACAATATGGGTTATATTACTCGTCTTGACATGCGTGTTATGATTTTTCTAACTTCATGCTATTTTGAGTTTGTTCGTGATCACTGGTTGTGTTAGCGTGCTTCTTGAGGTTACCTTCCAAATCCAAGTAGGCTACGACTTACTCTTTTAGAAAGGGTATTCATTAATTTATACGTTTGGTAAAAATTGCAAGATTGGGTCTGGGTCACTAGATTAGAGCCTCTTTAATGTTGTTTCTTTGGCCTAGGGCTACCTTTCCGGTCTTTTCGCTTGTTATATACGTTGGGTTTATGAGGAAGTTGTTTGCGTGTTTCACATTGTCTCTGGAATTATATTCAGGATGGGGAGGGTATTATACTAGTTATTAGAGCTTGGTAGTTATCCCATCAACTTTTGATAATGGCTGTAGAGACGATCTAGACTGCTGGTATGTTGTGTGCTCCGAGCATGCGTTGGTTTTTTAAAAGGTAATAGGGTTTTGGAAGATTGATAGTAAAAAATGAGTTATTATGCATTATATTTATACTTTCTATAACTCCACTCATGAGCAGTATGGAGATACTTTCTCGCACTACATGATCCTATTTTCTCACGATCACTGTGTTTTTTAGATGTTGCTTACATAGTGATTGTCATGTTTTTACTATGACTTTGATTTTCCTACATTGATGGAGTTGAGTTTTCTAATTAGATATGGTACATGGGTCGAGCTTGGTTTTTTTCATTTTTCCCTGATAACTATGCCCTAGCTATCTTTTTATGAGGATTTTGTATGTAGGATTGAATCCCTCCACGGACCTTTCGACCTAGGTAGCTATGCTAGAGGTATGTTATGCAGCCTGGAGGAGGGGTATATAGGAGGAGTAGTGATCTATTTAGAAGTCTTTTATAGGTCCTTCCCGCCGTGGTTATGTGTCATAGAGGGTACATACGAGCACTTATTTACTTTTCACAACACCCATTTGCATTGAATTATTCCATGCCTGTTTGTGCTGTTCGGGCTTACGAGTGGAGTCCATTTGATTTACTTGTATTTCTAGTTGTACATGCTGTAGTATGAGATGTCAGTAGGTTTTTTGTTATTAGGAATTGTTGTTATCTTCCTGAGGATATTGATGACTTTATTTGCTTTACTTGCTATAATGACCCACTTGGTCATTTCCTTGTATTTTGTCTTTTACTATTCTTAGAGATGTTTAGTAGTTTCCCTAAGTTGTTTATGACTTGATGGGACCAGTAGATCGGATCCCTGGTCACTCGTCTACCTATTATCTCAATTTCCCTATTTTGAAATAGTAGAACTTAAGAGTGAAATAGTATTAAACATGCTCGAAATCAAATTCTGACCTTTTCATTAGCTTCAAAATATTGACTTTACTCTAGATAGAACATGAATTCATGTCTTGGCCTTTTGTATTTAGAGTTTTGATTGTTTTGTGTAACTTTAGCCCAGTCAAATCTCTTTTGGAGCTTGGGTGGTCTTTAGATGATTGGAGTACCAAATCAGGATTTCGTCAATTCCTTTAGCTCTGGACTGTCGACTTTTGGCTTGTTGATTCATTGGTTTGCTTCCCAGGGTGCCTAATCTTGTTTTAGTAGGTTTGTCGAAGTTTTTTGTTGGGTTCCATCTTGATCCATCTGGGTTTGGGGTATTTTTTTCTTAAATGGCGTCTTGTGGTTGTTTGATCAATTCCATTGAATCAGTGGTATTTTTTCAAACCAAAATGCACTTTTGGTTTGTTAGAATTGGACTCTGGATGCTCATTTTATACCTCTCAGATTTTTACCATTTTCCTTGTGTTGCTGCAGGTCACATACTGCACCACCGACCCCTTCAGTTTCCCTGGAGAGGACGGCCCTGTGCCTAGGCAGCCACCTTGGCAAGGTCGCACCTACATCCAAAAAGGTCCCTCCTGCGGTACCCTGCACTCTACAAATAGGGCTTCTCCCCTTTCATTTCCAGCTTGTTGCACTTTGTCTTTTAGTTTCTTCTTGAGTGTGTGAGTTGAGTTTTGAGGGTTTCAAGCCGTAGGGAGTTACAGGGAGTTGTGTGGGTGATTATGGGAGTTCGCATTTTTGGGTAATTCTCATCATTTCTGCATTTCTTTAATTGTGCAAAATGTTTTTACTCCATTACTTTAGACCTAGTTTTACCTTTGATTCGTTGACGCCTTAAGCTCAAATTTTGTCCACGAGTCCCCCAAGTTGAGGGCTACGCGCTGGTATAAAGTTTGTTTCTCTTGGATGTGGGCCCTGCTTTTTGACCCAGGTTGGTACTTCTAATTTATTTAGTTTTGGGTGGCATCGACAGTGTTAGATCTTTGGGTTCACCATGCGCATACTTTGGTGATTTCTACCGGTGCCAACTAGGATAGGTTTATCTATTTGCATTGTAGACTGGGTTATTATTATTATGATTGTCATATGGCTAGCAGTGTGGGTGGGTTATTTAGGTTGATTGTTGTATTTTTATTGATATTCCTATTAAATTTTGGGGGCCCGTGAGAGGGCATAGCAGGTGAAGGGTTGTATGCCCGTGTCCTAGTCCCACTAGGTAGAGGCCACTGACCTTGGGAACTGTTTTAGCTATTACGTGATGAGCTTGGTGAGATGAGCTCTTAGTTGGTGGCCTTTGGCCAATCCTAGACTCCGTTTAGTTTTCGTTTCTGTTGTTATTTGTCCTATTGTTACTGAGGTGTTTATACTCTTATATATTTACTATTTAGGCTTGAAACTTGGCATTGATGTTGTGAGGGCAAGGCCCTAATTATTGACACTAACAGGGTATGTGTGTCCGATGTTGATTATTAACACTGACAGGGAGTGGTTGTTCAATATTGGTTATTGACATTGATTGGGGGTGTGTGTCTGATGTTGATTATTGGCACTAACAGGGTGTGTATTTCCGATGTTGATTATTGTACTAATAGGGTATGTGTTTCTGATGTTGATTATTAACACTAAAAAGGGGTGTGTGTCTGATGGTACTGTTCTACTTTACTTTCCTGCACCCCTGTGTATTTCCTTAGTATGGTATGTGCTCACCGGGCTTAAGGTGGGACTCACAGTGGGTTTTGCTGTGCTGTTTCTGCTTACTGGTGGGATGGGGCACCAGGTAGGTTTTACTGTGTTGTTTGTACTTTCTGGTGGTATGGGACACCAGGTAGGTTTTGTGTGTTTACTTTCTATTCCTTATTTAGCGGCATTTTTTTCTATTCGATCTTTATTCGTGGTTCATGCCTATACAGTGTCATGTTTAGTAGGGTTTGACTAAGATGATGCATAGGCATCTTTCCTTACCTCATTTTGGGTTTTAGATATTGGTCTCTGTAGATTACATCTACCATGTTTAGTTCCTGTAGACCTATATTGGCATGCACACTTGATATCTTATCCCTTTGCTTATTATTTGTTTTACTGCCTCTTTACTAATATTGACCTGTTTTACTTCCTCACCTTTATTACTCATATTTTATTTTAACAAATTCCGCTAATGATGTCTACTGGGTACCTTGTTTGTTACTCATGCTGTACTTCTATACCTTTTTTCGTGGTACAGATATTGGAAGGGGTTATCAGCAATGCCGTGATCGTACGGAGTAGATTTACCCAACTGCGGATATTATGGAGAGCCTTGCCTTTTGAGTCAATCATGGTTTCCCCGATTTCTAGCTTTCTTTATTTGGTCTACAGCAAGCCCTACATTGTATTATCTTTCCATATGCCACTGACACCAAGTTTTTGGTTATGTATCATTTTCTTCTTGTTTCCATTCTTTATGTATGGTTATGTTTTCCTTGGCTGCATTTGATGTTTGAGAGTTTGTAGCCCATTGTGAGTAGATCTAGGCTGAGGGTTAGGCTTGTCTACGGTAGGGTTGTAGATGTCATTACGACCTGATATTTTGGGTCGTGATAGAGTGGTATCATAGCTTATGTTCACAGGTCTCATTGACTTTGGAGCAAGTACCTAGTAGAGTCCTGCGGAATACCCGATCTTCGGGAGGCTATGGGGTACCTTAGGAAACACTACCCTTTTTTGAATCCTATTGTGCGTTGTTATTCGTACTCTTTGGGAACTTACCTTGACCTCATTCCTATATGATGGTCTATACCAGAGGATCTTTGGTAAATCGGGACCCTCCTCCCAGTGAGCCACGAAAGGGTAGGGGAGGATGCTCCGCCGATTGTTACTACCCCAACTACTATACAGCCACAGGCACCCTCCATGCCACCGTCATAGCCTGTTCAGCCAACACCTGCTCCGCTCAGAGAAATATTATAGCAGATGCTCTAGATGTTAGACGGTACAATGGCAGATAGGCCATAGTCATCTGCTCAGGGACTGGCACAAGGTATATCTCCTCTCCAAGCTCCTGCTACTCCAGCACCACCACTAACAGTACCACTGGTTGCCCCATTTCAGACTACTTCCACCACCCTTACACCAGCACTAGCTCCTACTATACCCACATTTAAGGTGCAAAAAATGTTGGACCATGTCCCGACCCAATTTTGCGGAGAATAATGGCACCTATTATACCACCAGTAGGAAAACCAAACCCCGTAGTCCATAGCCGAAGCTCAGGACTACTACATTAAATACGGAAGAATATCAAAAGTCATGAGAAAGTAATAAGTTTGCAGAATTAATTAAGAACGAAATAACCACCCAAAATCCGGTAGTAGAGTAAAAAAAACCACTATGTACAGAATCATAAAACTGAAGAAAAAATAGTATCAAGATGTCTTTGAAATACAATGGAGATCAATAAAACATAAGTCTAAAGAGAAGCAGAAACAAGCAGGACACCAAGCTCACCCTTAATTTCTGATAAGAATAAAAACTAACGAACAACGATCTATGTATCACGAACGAAAACCTGTATTCGGATCTACACAAAGGCAAGTGTAGTATGAGTACAAGTCTCCGAAGCAACCCGTACTCAGTAGGCTTCGAGGTCCTACTGAGTGCATAACAATAATAAATGCAGTAAATAATAAAATACAAGAAGAAGGGTCACAGAAGCAAATAGAACAATATAGGGAACTAGAAACTCAAGTATGAACAAGTGTCACATAGACTGATAGTTCTATCTAATTATATAACAGGATTGCAGGCAAAGAAAAGAACGTACCCTGCATCCTTGCAACAACATATGTGAAAATATATACAATAATTGGGAATCAAGGAAGATAAGGATAGAACATGGTTGGTATATAGGTAACCTCAAGTGAAAGGATAATTGAATGAATAGAAGTAATAAGAACTAATCCCACATAACATGAAGCAGTAAGTAACCAATAATAACAGATAAGTAGTAATATGAATAATAAAGTAAAGCAATTAAATGTTGACAAGTCTCCCATAAGAAACGCAACGTACACAAGAACATGCTTACCCACAGGCCCCCCATCCAATCTATGAGCACACTGAAGATAACAACTGCAGAAAAGTAACAAACACATGATCATCATCAGAACCTCACATCCCACTTTCAGAACCATAATAAATCACAATTGGCACTCGTGTCCTGCAGTAGTGTTATCTCGCCGGCGTTTAGTGCCTCATATCAATCATATCATATCAGTAATAGCCATACTTGGAAAATCAAGGTGTCCCATGTTGATGTATATATTTGTGTGGTAGTATCACCTATGGTCATCTATAATCATTATCATTATGTCTCTATAATGGCTAGTACTATGAGTGTCAAAAAGTTGTATTCACTGTTGTACGATGACAATCTCAAGTCT
>JBDJHY010795330.1:0-15303 GCA_039654485.1 Withania somnifera | reverse complement strand
ATAGAATATATTGAATAATGAGCTTCACGAAGGATCAACCATGTCAAATCTCTGACCTTCGGAACACATATATAATTATCGATTCTCAAAACACCCTCTGAGTCTAAAGTAGCTCTGTGGGGCTCACCCTTCAACAGTCAATCACGAATATCAATCAAGTTTGGGTCCTCAAACTAATGATGCTGAATCTAATCAATCAAAGTAAGACAGGCCTCAACACTAGCAAGAACATGACTAGAATTTAATAAATCAAGTATGACCAATTGATTACCCAAAGACTTGATTTTTTAAGGCTAATGGACTCTCTAAAACTGAAAGTGCTTCCAAACTACCCATACTCAATAATTTCCTGTAATGACCCTCAAGCTTATTTATGAGAATTATACGAATTTTTGTATTTTAAAGCTTTTTAGTAGCTGCCACAGGTTGTTTTTGGCTTGTTGGGACCTATGTTCCAGTTTCCCTGGCGGCTCGATTGAGATTTATCTCACTTTTCCTATTTCAAACTCTAAAACTAAGTTCTCATTCCCTTTAGTCAACTTACTTCAAGACAATCTCAAAATTGAATTTCGATAGTTTCATTAGCTCCACAATACTAAATAAAGTCTAGTTGGACCTTAAGTTTGTGTTTTAAACTTTTAATCTTAAGTTTGTTCTAAATTATATTTTTTCATTTAAGGTCTAATTTGGAGCTTGGGTGGTCTTTTGGTTATTGGAGTGTCAAAATGGAATTTTGACACTTCCATCGACTTTGGAATGGTCAATTTAGGCTAATAAGAGTGTTGGTTGGCCAACTGGAGTTTTCATTGTGTTTCTAAGGTGTAGGATGGAGTCTTGAGTATTTTAGACCTAAAGGTTGACTTGATATACATTTTTCTAAGGCAACCTCATATCCTGATTTCGACTGCAACATTGAGTATGAAATGTTATTTTCGGGTGTGTGTGCAGAATTTTGTTTGCATAAATTAGACAATAAACACATTTCGAGTGGTGTTTAGTCTTTTTCCCCTCAGCAACTTTTACTATCAAACCTGTATCTAGTGCAGGACAAGTTGTTCATCACGATCGTGACCTTTCCCTATGCAATCACGAAGTTCAGTTTCCTAGTTCATCGTGATTGTGATATTTCCTTCCGCGATTGCGATACCTTCTTGTATTTCCCTTTAGCGCGATCACGTACATATATTACATGATTGTGATGGTTTCCTTACCCTCCCTTCTATGAAATTGCGAATCCACTACATGCAATCGCACCCTATTCTCCATGCAATCGCAATGTAGAAAACCTTTACTCTACGCTATCACGACATAATTTTACGTGATCGTGATGAGTAATTACATTGAAATATAAATATTTCCTACATTACTTTCTGTTCATTCCATAGTGATATCCTTCATGTCTTCTCTTTATTATTGTGAGAAATTCATCCAAAAAGTTCAGCAAATGTTGAGGAAAATCCCTAAGGTTTTTCCTTCGATTTCCCCACTATTGGTAAGTCTTCTTCTCTGTTTTAATTCTTGAAAGTTGAAGATTTCTCCATTAATGGATCCAATTGTGAAAACTTTAAATTATTGAATGAATTCATATGCTATTGGATAAATTATTTCCTTGAGTTTATTTAACTCCGTAGTGTCGTTACTACATCGACTATCCTAGTATAAATTTCGTAAAGCTTAAAATTTTGACTCTTTGTAATTAAATCAATACCGGTATGATTTGAGGCCCTTCTTGCACTCAAATTGTGCTTATATTTTGAGAGGTTCCTAGTGATTCAAGGAACCCCAGGGAGAAGTTTGTTTTTGATTCCGAGGGGTGGGGTATGTGGGCCCACGTTAGGCCTCATTTTAAGTGAAAATCAAAACTTAGTATTAATTATATCGTTAGACTCATATTGATGCCTAGATTCTTATTATATGAGTTTCAGAGCCATTGGAGACCATTTGTTATCAGTCAGGTTCATATTTGAGATTTGTAGCACTTTGTTCGTCAAATGACAGGTAGGCTCTGTGGGGCTATCTCTGGGTATATAACTTTCATAATTGTACTAAATAGCACTTTTGGGATGAGTTTCTAGGTTGTTACCATGTACTTGGAATGCTTCTTAGTTCCCTATTCTTTCCCTATATTAGCGCCCAATGAAATACGACATCTATGACTTGGAACTAGCCTTATGATGGCCTCAAGATGACTTTGGAGGTAGTAGAATGTTGATGCGTAGGGTAGTTTTGGGTTTTGTCCTCTGGTTTAGACTGGTGTATTGTACACCTAGTTGTATCTTAGTTGCGCCTACGCAGGGCATAGGTTGGCTATAAATATAGATATATTGATGTGTTGTGTATTGATTCTACGAGAGGTTGAGTCACAAGTTGGTTGGGCCTATATAACCACTTGATTTTGATGCCATGGAGGATAGATACTGATGATAAGGATAACAATGGATAATAACATAACATATGAGTCCGACTCTATTTGGTAGTGAGTACAACTGTTCACACTTGAGTCTATCGTCGTACGATAGTGAGTACAACCTTTTGACATTTATCACACCTATTGGCTTGGAGACTTTGATGATATTTTTTCTCTAAAGATTGTTGGTTATATCACTATATTGAGGCATTAGATACCATGAATTTCTGAGATTACGGCTTGATGATACTATTGTTATGAGCATTAGATGCCAAATTGTGAGACCTTTGAGGCTTTGTGACTTAGAGATGTGAGATTATTATGATGTTAGAGATTGTATGTGGTGGGAGTACCTTCATGAACAATTTATTTAGGCTATATCGATTGGAGGAGGGGCATAGAATGAAGCAGGGATATACGGGAACTAGGATGAGCCTTTCATGGATCCTTTCTGTTGGGCCTGTAGGTATCAGAGGAGGAACATACACAAGACTTGTTACTTCATGGTGTGTAGTTACTTTTCTGCACTTGTTTTTTTTTACTATACCATTGGTCGTATGGGAGGCCTACGGGTGAGCGTGTTTTATGTGTACACCGCCATTCTTATGGAGGATTTAGCATTGTTAATTTACTTTCTCCATTTACTGCTTAATTATCAATACTGTATGTATGTAAGACTACCTTGCTATATGGGATATTTGTCCGAGACATCATTTAACTATTCATTCTATTCTCACTTTGAGGTTACAGGTATACCATTCATTTTCTCTCCTTGTATACTTATCCATCTCTTGATTATTTACTGTTGTTTATACATATCATTTCAAGGATTTCGGGTTCGTTCTCTTCTTTTCCCTGAGATCTTATCATGATGTTTTAGCTAGAGAAGACATGTCTATCTATTTACTTGCTTCCTATTTGAGTAAATAACTTTCATGTTGTATCATTTGCATCCATGACCTTTCTTTCTTGTATTCCGTTATTTACTGCTTTTATGATTTTTATGTACCTAGTAGGACCTCTAATCCTACTGGGTAGGGGTTGCTTCGGCTAATTGTACTCATACTACACTAGCTCACATGGTGAGATCCAAGTACTAGCGCCCGACACTGATTTATGGATTGCCGTTCATGCTTACTTGTTATTTCTTTCAGAGATACATGTTGAGCTAGATGTCCATCTATCCCTACTCTCTCTTTGGATAAGACCTATCTTTTTTTGTACTTTCAAAGACATATTTATTATAGACTTTTATTTATATTTTGTACTTAGACGTTCTATTTATTTACACTAATGTCGGGTTTTGGATTTTATTAATTTTGTTATTATTTTCTGCTATTTTTATCGTATACCTTTTCCTTTATACCTTGTTATTTTACTTGTGCATTTCAGTATTTTTTATGGTAGCCCTCCACTTTGGCTTCGGGCTATATGGTTGGTTCTCCTACTGGTGGGATCATAGGTGCCATCATGATCTGAAATTGGGTCGTAAAAAGTTGGTATTAGAGCTAGGTTTGTCTGGTATTAGTGTACAAAGTCAATGTCTACTAGAGTCCTGCGTATCGGTGTAGAGCTGTCCGTGGCTTATCTTTGGGAGGCTATGGTGGTATGTAGGGATGTGACTTCTCTTTTTAAATCCAACTTTATGTGTATATCCTATCTGGTTTCTTGAAAGTATCCACTCATTGTATTTATTCTTTCGCAGATATCGCGTATACTATTTTCAGCAGTTAAGTAGACAACTCGAGTTCCATCCAGAGAACTGCGGAAGTGGCTACTCATGCTACTATTCTGGAGACTCCGCCAGTGCTTGCAACATTAGTTGTAGCACCTGTTACAACACCCTTCCTAATATCCGCAACATATTATGGAAGTTTCTTAGTGCTTATAGCGGTCATTCTACTGATGGGGGATAGATAACCACTCTAGTGTTACAGCTTATAGCTATAGTTCCTCCGGTGCAGCCAATTCCTCCAGTACACCTGTTCCACCAACACTTACTCTTGTACCTCCCTAGTTTCTTCTAGTACCAGTTATTGCTCCTGCAGTTGAGTAGTAGACAAATATGTCAGCTTCGAAGAAGAAGCTCTTGAGTAAGTTTTCGAGATTGGATCCCCCTCAGTTCACTGGAGTTCTAGGGGAAGATGCCCATGATTAAGGAGTGTGAACAAATATTAGGGAACATGGGTATTTTAAAGACCCATGGTATGGCTTTCACCACTTACCAGATGCGTGGTGCAGCCAAATAATGGTGGAGGGCTTTTGTTGTACGCAGACTTCACTTCAACTGACTTGGGCCAAGTTCTATGAGGTGTTTATAAGAATTTTGTCTTGAGGGATGAGGGAGAGCGCCTAAGGGAAGAGTTCAAATAGCTTGAACAAGGTCTGATGTTAGTGACCGAGTGTGAGGTTCGATTCCACCAGTTGTGTGCTTACGGGGTAAAGCTTATACTTTTATAGGCAGAGAAGGTTCAAAAGCTTGCTAATAGGTTACGAGATATAATGTGTGAATCTGTAGCATTATTGGTATTTGATGGTCGACCGTTTCAGGTAGTGGTAGATCATGTTAATTCTATGGATACCCTGTAATATGAGTCGTGTCACTGCAACAAAAAGAGATAGAGGTATCAGGCTAGTTATAGTGGGTCCTATTTTGGGGGCCATGGTCAGCCACAGTATGTTCAGGTCTAGTCTAGTAGGACTGTCCATTCTTCACTTTAGGTTTCAGCACCATCTCAGTAGAGTTTTCGTACACCCTCTTCAGGAAATTTTTCATGTGGATTTAGATCTTCCCACCGTGGTGGTCAGTTGAGTTCTGGTCACTATTCTTTCTAAGATTGGGACATCAGGGCCATGTTTTGAATGTTGTATTATTGGTCACTTTTCTAGAGTATGCCCTAAGTAGGTACTATTTATCTTGATTTGCAACATATTCAGCTTTTAAGATTAGTGTCGCCACTGGCTAGAGGTGGGGCATAGGTTGGTTCCTCTGGTGATGGAAAATATGGTAGGGTCGGTGGTGTAGTGGTGGTCGTCTTAGTAGTGATAGCTAGTTTTATGTTATACCAGCTAGATCAAAGGCGGAAGCCTCAAATGTAGTGATTACAGGTATGATTTCTATGTGTGGAGACCTACATCAACTTTTTTTGACCCTGGATCACTATTCTTATGTGTCTACTTATTTTTCACCCACTATGGGGTTGACTAGTGAGAAGTTATCAGTATCTATGAGTGTTGCTACCCTTGTAAGGGATTCTTTAGTAGTTGATCGGGTTATCAGAGCATGTATTATTTCTGTGAGTGAGTTGGATACTTAGGCTAATTTGATATTATTATTATGTTGGATTTTGATATTATATTAGGCAAGCATTAGTTGTCCTCTCATCGTGCAGTTTTGGAATGTTATTCCAAGACAGTTACCTTAGTCGTGCCTGGTGCATCTCCGATTGTGTGGCAGGGTTCTAGTAGCCACGCAAAAATAGGGATCATCTCCTGCCTTCAGTCTAAGAGTTAGTAGGGAGAGGATGTTTGGATTGCTTAGCATATGTTCACAATGTTCAGGACGACACTCCTATTCTATTCCTGTGGTTTCTGAGTTTCTTGATGTATTTTTGATCGGCCTACCACCTAAGTGAGGTATTGATTTTTCTAAGACTTGGAGCAGAGCACTAGACCCATATCTATTTCTTTTTACCGTATGGCTTCTGCAGAGTTGAGAGAGCTGAAAGTTTAACTCCAAGATTTGTTAAATAAGAGCTTTGTTTATTCTATTATGTCACTGTAGGGTGCGCCAGTCTTGTTTGTTAAAATGGAGGATGGTACTATACGGATGTGTATTGACTACTGCTAGCTGAACAAAGTTATAGTTAAGAATAGATATTCTATACTGAGGATTTATGACTTGTTTGATCAGCTTTAGGGTGCGAAAGTGTTCTCTAAAATAGACTTAAAGTCAGGTTACCATCAGTTAAGGATTTAGAAAGAGGACATTCTGAAGACAACATTTAGGACTCATTATGGCCATTATGACTTCCTAGTTATGCCTTTCGTTTGACTAATTCCTCGACAATATTTATGGACTTGATGCATAGAGTGCTTAAGATCTACCTAGAGTAGTTTGTAATTGTATTTATCAATGATATCTTGGTGTATACGCGGAGTAAATCTGATCGTGAGCAGTACTTAAAGGTGATATTTCAGACACACTGAGAGCACCGACTTTATTCCAAGTTCTCAAAGTGCTAGTTTTGGTAGGAGTATGTTGCATTCTTAGGGATTGTAGTGTTTAAGGCTGGGATTAATGTTGATCCAACAAAGATTCATGTAGTGCGTGATTTGCCGGGGCCAATATCTCTTACTGAGATTTAGAGCTTTATTGGTAATAGTTTACTACTGGTATTTTATTAAGGGTTTTTCATCGATTACGGCACCTTTGAATAAGTTGACTAGGAAGGATGCAACTTTTTAGTTTTCGAGGATTGAGAGTTGAGCTTTTTGAGGCTAAAGAAGCTATTGAATTCAGTGAATTTTTGACATTTCTAGTTGAGGTTCAGGGTTTGTTCGTGTATTGTAATGCTTTTGGTATTGGTTTATATTGTGTTCTAATGCATTAGGGTCAAGCTATTGCTTATGCATCAAGACAACTAAAGGTTCACGAGTGTAACTACTCCACTCATGACTTGGAGTTGGCAGGGGTAGTGTTTGCGCTCAAGATTTTGAGGCATTACTTGTATGGGGTCTAGTGTGAGATCTATACTAACCATCGTAGTCTTCAGTTCATTATGAGCCAGCTTGAGCTCAATTCCCAGTACAGAGGTGTATTAAGTAACTGAAGGATTATGATAATATTATTCTCTAACATTCGGGCAAGTCAAATATAGTTGCGGATGCCTTGAGCTGGAAAACGGTTAGTATGGCCATCTTGGAAACCTTAGCAGTTTCAGAGAGGATGTTGGCATTGGATGTTTGGTATTTGGCTAGTCATTTGATTAGAATGGATTTATCCGATCCTAAAAGAGTTTTGGCTTGTGTTTAGGTCAGATCTTCTTTGTTAGATCAGATTTGACAGCGTCGGTTTGAGGATTAGCACTTGGATTCTCTTCGTGACCAGGTGTTAGTTGGAGAGGCCAGTTGGGCTTCTGTTATTTCAGATGGGCTTTTTCGATATGATGGTTACATGTTGTAGGTTGGTAAGCTAGTTCAATTGATTTTACAAGAGGCACACAACTCCAGGTATTCAATTCATCCTGGTACAGCTAAGATGTATTGTGATTTACGTCAGCTATATTGGTGGAGTAGAATGAAGAGGAATATCACTAAGTATGCATCTCGGTGTATGAACTGTCACCAGGTTAAGTATGAGTATCGATGGTCGGGTGGTTTGATATAGAGACTCTGTATTTCGACTTAGAAATAGGAGCGTACAACTATGGACTTCATTTCTATTTTTTCACGGACTAACAAAGGTCATGATACTATTTGGGTCATTGGTAACAGACTAACTAAGTCAGCGCACTTCATTCCTACTCACTCTTCATATAATGCTGAGCGTGTGGCTCAAATTTATATTTGTGATGTTGTTCGATTGCATGGGGTTCCTGTGTCTATTATTTTTTATAAAGGCACGCAGTTCACTTCATATTTTTGGAGGTCTATCTAGAGAGATTTGGGTACTCATGTTCAATTGAGCACCGCTTTTCACCCATAGACAGACGGGCTAGTCCTAGTGGACTATTCAAGTGCTAAAGATATGTTGACGGCGTGTGTATTTGATTTTAGGGGTGCTTGGGATCAATATCTAGCCTTAGAAGAGTTTGGATACAACAATAACTACCATTCTAACATTGAGATGGCACCATTTGAGGCATTGTATGGTAGATGGTGTAGATCATCTATTGTTTGGTTTGATAGTTTTGAGGCCAAAGTTCAGACTTTAAATTTTTTGCATGATTCACTTGATTAGGTTCGGTTGATTCAAGATAGACTGCGGGCAACACTGAGTAGGTAGAAAAGCTATGTAGATTGTATATTTTTTTCCTTAGAGTTTGGAGTTGATGATAAGGTCTTCCTGAGAGTGTTTCCTATGCACGGTGTGATGAGGTTCGGTAGGCAGGGCAAGCTTAGTTCTAGGTATATTGGGCCATTCGAGATTTTAGAGAGAGTTGGTGATGTTGCCTTCCGTTTAGCGCTACCTTCTATGTTTTTATCCATATATCCGATGTTCTATGTTTTGATGTTACGGCAGTATATTCTGGATGAGTCTCATGTTATGGAGGTACACAGGAATTCTTACTTCATGGTGCGTATTTACTTTTCTGCACTTATTTTTTCTAGTGTACCCCTGGTCGTATGGGAGGCCAATGGATGAGCGTGTTTTCTGTGTACGCTGCCATTCTTATGCAGGATTTGGTAGTGTTAATTTACTTTATGTATTTACTGCATAATTATCAATACTGTATATATATGAGGTTGCCTTGCTATGTGGGATATTTGTGTGAGGCATTATTTGACTATTCATTCTATTCTTACTTTGAGGTTACCGGTATACCACCCATGTCCTCTCTTTGTCTACTTATCCATCTCTTTGATTACTTACTATTTGTTGTTTACATATATCATTGTAAGGATTTCGGGTGAGTGCTCTTCTTTATCTTGAGATCCTGTTTTGATGTTTTAGCTAGTGAAGATATGTCTATCTATTTACTTGATTCTCATCTAGTAACTAACTTCCATGTTGTACTATTTGCATCTGTGACCTTACTTTCTTGTATTCCGTTATTTACTACTTTTATGATTATTATATGCCTAGTGGGCCCTCAAAACCTACTGGGTATAGGTTTTTCGATGACTTGTACTCATACTACAATTGTTTCTATAGTGCAGAGCTGAGTACTAACTTTCGACGTTGATTTACGAATTGCCGTTCGTGCCTACTTTTTGATACTTTTAGAGATATAGGGTGAGTTTGACGTCCAGCTGTCCATGCTCTCTCTCCGAATTGGACTTGTCTGTATTGTAATTTCAGAGACATACTTATCTTAGATTTTTTTATACCCCGTACTTAGAGGCTCTGTTTTATTTACATTGATACAGGGTTTTGGGAGTTTATTTATTCCGTTATTATATTTCGCTATATATCCCCATTCCTTTATACCTTGTTTATTGTACTTGTACATTCCGCTATTGCTGATGATAGCCCTCCTCTTTAGCTTGGAGTTATGGATTGGTTTTCCTACTGGTGGATAGTAGGTTCCATAATAATCCAAGAAATCGGGTCGTGACATTACGAGTCATACATTGACTAGTATTACAAAGATCTAAAAACTTGAAATTTTGTTCCCCGAACCAGCCACGAGTCGTAACTAGGGTCTACAATTGTAGGTCAATTCATATTGTCACTTTTTGAAGCCATTCTAAAGATTTGAAAATCGAGAGTAGAGTCATGAGTCGTGACTCCTACATATGATTCGGTTAATTCTTTGAAGCCATTCTAAAGATTTGAAAATCGTGAGTACAGTCATGAGTCGTGACCCCTACATATGATTCGTAAGTTCACTGATTTTTAGTTATATTTTAGTAAGAACACTCTAGTAATTTTCCATCTCTTTTTAGTCCAATTCCATGTTGTTTTGGCTTTTTTTAGGGGCATTCTAAATACCCAAGAACCTTTTTCTGATATTCATTACATAATCAAGCAAGAGTAAGGTGTTCTTCTTCAATGTTTCACTTTGAGCAAGGTTAGAATTTCAATTAAAAATTATCTTGCAATAGCTTTTCCATAAAAAATTCGTCTATAGAAGTGCTCCTTATAAGGTATGTGGGCTAATGAACAAGGATTACTTTCATCCTTATGTCCAAAAACCCTTTTCTAAAAGAATTGAACTTGTAAAAGCATGTATAGGGTTCTTAATTATATTGTATATTGAGATTCCCTTATTGAATAATTCTTGATGATTGTGTCTCATATTTACAAAGTTTGCATGATATATTTATGAAGTTGCATAGTCCTCTTGAATTGCGTAAGCATGTTCATGAACATGCTATTTGTCCTATAAATTTTGTTTATGCTTAATTGTCCATAATATCTAATTTCTTGTGCATATTTCTGGGACTGGTTTTGGAACTATTCTCTCTACCCTTACATGTCTAATTTCCTAGATAAACAAATTTTTCATATTTTATATCTTAATTGTGAAAATTTTATGTGTCACATTACTAAATACTCGACTTACTATGTCGAAATATTTTGGGTCTTAAGTTCAAGCTTAATTGTCCATATACATCTAATTTCTTGTGCACATTTCTGTGACTGGTTTTGGAACTATTCTCTCTATCCTTACATGTCTAATTTACTAGATAGACAAATTTTTCATATTTTATATCTTGTGAAAATGTTATGTGTCACATGACTAGATACTCGACTTACTATGTAGAAATATTTTGGATCTTAAGTTCAAGGTTAATGCTCCTCTCAATTAAATCCCTATACCTTGTGTTGGGCTCTATTAATAGCAATGATATGTTGACTTGCTTAATGAACTACTATCTTACTTGTCTAGTAATTTAATATCTTCTATCTTCTATAACTTATTTGTACGCAATTCTAAATAATTTACTTTGTCTTTTTCATGTCCCAATGATTCTTCTCCTATTTGATGATTCTGAAAGTAATCTATGATTGGCCTCATGAGCATTGGGCGGTCCAAGATACCTTCTTCTCTTCTCTTTTTTTTCTATTTTGTATTGCGTTGTTATTTATGGAATCGAAGTGTAAACCTAGTGTACGAGGACCCCACTTTTTTCAATGATAAAATGATATTATCTTAATAGGTTTCATTTTGTCTCGCCTTCGAAAATAAAAATAAATATAATTTAGTAAAAAGAATAGATAAAATTAATAATTTTATCACCTAAAACACGTCAATAGTTTTATATGTAAATCTTAACAGATCGCTATAAATATTCCTCTACTTGACCCTTGTTCTAAAAATACATAAGTTTTTGTTCTTGAAAGGGAATTATTGCCCATTTTAAAAAGTAATTAAACATGTTTTATTAAAAAATACAAAACACAATAAAATTATTTTTGAAACAGCACAAGACATAACCCAATTACCGTGTTCCCGAAGTTCCTTAACAACCTTCCACAGGACATACGGAATCCCAACTCAGAATCTTTTAATCTTGAATTTATTTCTGTTTTCAAGTTTAAGATTAATAAAAATAAAAGTTTTTAAATTTCTTTAAAAAATTAATTAGTGCCTCTAATTTTGTCAAATTAGCTTAATACTTACTCTAATTTCAAAATAATCTGATACTTAGACTTTTTTCCAAAATGAACCATTTTTCTAAGAAACAGGTTCAAAAAGAAAATGTTTTTCAAGGCAACAAGTGTTATCCGACATGATACTTTTCAAATGAAAATATTGCCGAAAATCAATTACCAAAAAAAACCAAATAAAACACCTTGAATCATATAAAAAACTACATACAATCTTGAAAAATAATTTTAGCACTTAGGAAAAAGTAGAAACTTAAAGGAACCACACTTAAACACGTATATTGAATGGTTCAAATTGTAACTCAAAATTCGGGGTGTTACAACATGTATCTGTATTTTCATAAAATAATGCAGCCATGAGAGTGTATGCATGAAATATAATTAAAACATATTGACTATCAAAGAATAAAGGTAGACATGAGATAAAGCTTAAAAGTGCAACATAAAGCTGAAAAATTTGCGTAATTAGCCAAACCTTCTATAAGCTGAAAAATCATAAGTCCCGTGTTATGTTTCAAATTTTTTAAGTAAATCTTGATGGATTGGGTCAATGTAAATGCATAGTTCAAAAATCTTAAATCATGATGTGGAGTTTTCTAATAAATGACATAAACCATGCTATAAGAAACATGGAGTCTAGTGTCATAAATCCACAATAAAAAAGATTTTTCTAATATATCATAGTTAGAACTAAGGTCTAATACCAAGATAAGGATGCTCTAATATATCATAGTTAGAACTAAGGTATAATACCAAGCTAAGGATCCTTAACTAAGACATAAAGGAAAACCTGTGCTGGCTACATAGTTGAAGGACTTGAACATTGCCCTTATCTAACAAGTAAAGTCAAGTCTGTTTGATGTTAAATAATTCTTCAAAAACTGCACTATGATCATATGTCATGAAAAACTATCATATAGACATATCTAGATGCCCGGTATACTTCTAGTAATTGATGGATGTATGAATGCCACAACTTACCTAAAAAGAATATTGATAGTTGAGAGGGAGATCCTTGTTTTATGTTGTCTTTTATCATTCTAGTTTTCATCAATTTTTTCTAAGTGAACGTAAAATCCATGAACTCAATTCATAATGACCATAATACTAGTTCATGAGTTTTTATGTGCTAAAGTTATGAATTTGTATTATTTCATGGTAAATTAAGTTGAATGTTCTTATGATTAATAGTTTCATAGTAATAGGTAAAGATCATTCTGGAAGTTATAAATCATGTTAAACTTGCATGATTAAATTCATAATAACAATTTCAAGAAGAGATCATATTTGAGATTTAAACCCTAGATTGAAAAACGTCAAGTTTTCTTGAAAACTAAAGGTATATGAGTATGAGGATGAAAGGAAATCTTTATTGAAAATTCCCATACCTTGTTTTGAGTTAATTTCCTAGGAAAAATTTCCAAAAAAGATGAATAACTTAGAACCCTAGGACAAAAACCTTGAATGTACTGTCTGAGAGAACTTTCTGACTCTTTCTATTGTATTTGTGTCAGTGTTGTGAAAAGTAATGGGGGATAACGACTTGGAATATTTATATTGAGGGTAAAAAAGGCTTAAAATAGTTGTTTGACATTTAATAGGGTCAAATAAATTCACAAAGTACCTTTGAAGGGTGCAATAATTACAAGATTTTTTTATTGCGGATCACCATGAATGGACCTACAACTCGTGGTGAGGAATCACGACTCATGACTCTAGTTGTGGTCCTGAACTTTGGTTCACTAGAAAGTCTAGTCAGGGTACCATGATGTCCTAGGCATGACTCGTAGGTTGATGTCATGATTTGTGATATTAGGGTTTGGAAATTTGAATTTTTGGACTATCGGGTCATGTTTTGATATTATGATTCATAACCCAGAGTCACAAGTGTCATGACCCAATTTTACGGACATGATGGCACCTATTATACCACCAATAGGAGAACCAAACCATGCAGTTCAGAGGCGAAGCAAAGGACTACCATATTAAATGCGGAAGTATATCAAAAGTCAAGATAAAAATACTACTTTGCGGAAGTCTTAAAGAATATCATAATCTACCTAAAATCCTGTATCAATGTCAAACGAACCACTAGGTACAAAAATGATAAAATTGAAGTAAGTGTGGTGTAACCATGTCTCTGAAATACAATGGAGATCAATAAAATATAAGTCCGAAGAGAAGCAGGAACAAGCTGGACGGCAAGCTTACCCTGAATCTCTGATATGAATAAGATCCGAACGAACAACTGTCTGTATCACGAATGGGAACCTGTACTGGATCTGCACATGTGCAAGTGTAGTATGAGTACAAGTTTCCAAAGCAACCTGTACCCAATAGGCTTCTAGGGCCTGCTGATTACATAACAATAATAAAAACAGTAAATAATATAATACAAGAAAAGGATCACAGAAGCAAATAGAATAATACGGGAAACTAGCAACTTAATTACGAATCAAGTATCACATAGACTGATATCGCTAGCTAATTACATAACAGGATATCAAGTAATGTAAGAAAATATACTCGGCATCCTTGCAACAACATATATGAAATATAACCCAATAAATGGGAATCAAAGAAGATAGGAGTAAAGCATGGTCGGTATACTGGTAACTCAAATGAAAGGATAAATAAATGAATAAGAGTGTAAGGCACTAATCCCATATAACATGAAACAACAAGTAACTATTAGGAAAACTAAGCATAAGTCCCCCAGAAAGAAGTGCAACGTACATAAAAAAAACACACTTAACGAAGGCCTTATATCTTATCCAGTGTACACTGAAGAAAACAAGTGCGAAAAATAAACATAATACATAAAGTGACCATCTTGCGTACGCATCTCCTTCGGTACCCCGTAGGCCCAGCATGTAGAACCCATGGAAGGCTACCCTAAATTTCTTGGCGTACATTATACCCCCGCATTGTATATACCCCCTCCTCCGCGTCACGTGGAAGCCCAGAGGCAGGTCCATGGGGGTGCGTTACCACATAGAAATCTAACATTATCATATCCTCACATCCCAAGTCATAGAGCCCTTAAGGTCTCAAGCTGGCATCTTGTGCCTCATATTAATAATATCTTCAAGCCCAGCTCGACCAGTCAAGGCGTGTAAGATTGTACATCATTGTATCTCAACAAAGTCATCAATAAATCAGGTATCATCATGTGTCCAAACCAGTAGTGCCACAAGTGCTAAAAGATCTCATAGCTATACGAAGACAGACTTAAGGCCTAGTGTTGTACTCACTACCAATTCTGGGTCAGACTCAAGTGTAGCATTAGTTAGTCAAGTGATAATTCCCGGTGCTAGGGTGTGAAGCCTTTGCTAAAAAGTTAAAAAAGTGTTACTGAGTGCTCAATACCATGTCGAGTCTAAATCAGTAAAAAGGCCAATTACCTATGTTATCATCAAGTATTCAACTTTCTCATTTCATATCGTTATTCATCATCATTATCAAAATATATCTTTAGCCTCTGTAGCTCAAAGTGGTGATACCATCCCAGCCCCAATGCACTCTCATCGGAGCCATAGGCCCATCCTCTCATGCCAATGCACAAAATATATATATATATATATATATATATATATATATACCACATATAATCATG
>JBDJHY010795219.1:0-15304 GCA_039654485.1 Withania somnifera | reverse complement strand
TTTTTGTTCTTCTCCATTGTATATTCGGAGACAGATGGATATTGTATATTGTCACTTTTGTCATTCTGTATGTTAGCTGTTCTTATGACATTGACATCGGGTTTTGGGAACTTGTATTACATTTTATTATTTTTTCGCATATATTGTTGTAGTCCTCCTCATCGGCTACGGACTACAGGGTTTGGTTGTCCTACTGGGTGGATAGTAGGTGCCATCATGACTCCGAGAAGTCGGGTCGTGACATTTTGTGCTAAGGATATTCCAGTAGGCCATAGCATGGTCTATAACCAACATTATCAAAATTCCTCCCGGTATTTTCACATATAAATCCTATTAGAGTAAAATTCAATTCCTAGCATGGAGTACTAAAAATGGATTAATCCACCTATGCTAGAGGTGGTTAAGAAGGAAATAATTAAGTGGATAGATGTTGGGGTAGTCTAAACTATAAATGATAGTTAATGGGTTAGTCTGGTCCAGTGGTGCTAAAAACAAAGGGATCACAGTCGTCCCTAATGAGAAGAATGAGTTAATTTTAATAAGACCGATGTCTGGATGGAGGGTATGAATCGATTATAGAAAATTTAATGCGTGGACCCAGAAGGATCACTTACCTCTACCATTTATGTATCAAATTTTAGATAGACTAGTTAGGAGAGACTAGTACTGTTTTTGGATGGTTATTCCGGGTATAGTCAGATATCTATTGCGCTAGGGGACCAGGAGAATACTACCTTCACCGAACCTTATGAAACTTTTTCTTTTACTAGGATGCCATTTAGGTTTTGTAAGGCTCTATTCGCATTCTAGAGGTGTATGATGTCTATATCCAGTGATATGATAGAGGATGTAATTGAAGTCTTCATGGATGACATTTTCTGTGGTTGGGGATTCATTTGATGATTGTATGGATAGTTTGTCCAGAGAGCTGGAAAGATGTAAGAAAAAAAATCTAGTACTTAACTGGGAGAAGTACCACTTCATGGTGCGTGAAGGTATTATGCTGGGTCATAAGATTTCTACGAGAGGTATAGAAGTTGATTGAGCCAAGATTGCAATGATTTCCAGATTACCCTCTCTGATCTCAATAAAGGGAATTTGCATTTTTTTGGTCATGTAGGATTCTATTAGAGATTTATCAAGGATATGTCCAAAACAACACACACAACGTACAAACTTCTGGAGAAAGAGGTAAAAAAAAAAGATTTTTATGATGCGTTTATTAAGGCTTTTGATGCCCTAAAAGAAAAGTTGATATTTGCCCCTATGATTATGGATCCTGATTGGTCACTACTTTATGAGGTAATGTGTGAGCTAGTACCGTAGCTTTGGGTGTTTTTCTAGGAATAAAGCATGAGAATATGTTTCGCCCAATCTAATATGCTAATAAAGTGATGAATCCTGCACTGCGAAATGATACAGTGACAGAATATGACTTATTGGTTGTTATGTTTGCATTTGATAAATTTTGGGCCTATTCGTTGAACAAAAAATTCATTATTCACACAAACCACTCAACATTGAATTATCTGATGACAAAGAAGTATTGCAAACCTAGGTTAATTTGATGGATTCTTTTACTTCAAGAATTTGATTTTGAAGTGATAGACCAGAATGGAGTAGATAGTCAGGTGGAAAATCACCTATCAAGATTAGAGGGTAGACACACTGAGGGTAAGGAGATGGAGATTAATGATGATTTTCTAGATGAGCAGTTTTTTAATGCATCACAAGTCTTAATACCATGGTATGCAAACTTGGCAAATTATATTGTTTCTTATATTCTTCCATCATACATGAGCTTTCATCTAAGAAAGAACTTCATGCACGATGTGCAAAAGTTTTCCTGGGAGGATCCATATTTATTTAGCGTCTACATTAATGGGATAATTTGGAGGTGTGTTCTAGAGTCAGAGATGATGAGTATTCTATAGTCCTGTCATTGGTCCCCTGTTGGGGGTTTCCCTAGTAGTATTCGTAAAGCACTTAAAGTTCTATCGTGTGGGTATTATTCTCCCACAATCTATAAATATTCACATGATTATGTTTAGTCCTATGATCGTTTCTTGATGTAGGAAGGTATTTGGAAGAGGCATTAATTTCCTCTAACTCCAATCATGGAGGTAGAGTTATTCGATGTCTAGAGTATCAACTTCATGGGGCTGTTTATTTCTCCATATGGCATGAGGTATATTCTCGTAGCTATGAATAACATGAAAAATTGGGTGGAGGCTGTAAGTTTTCCTAATAATGATTCTAAGAGTGTAACCGCATTCCTAAAGAAGAATATTTTTGCTAGATTTGGTACCCCAAGAGCTATCATCAGAAATAGGGGATCCCATTTTAACCGGTTTTTTGGTGCATTGCTTCCTAAGTATGGGGTTGATAATAGAGTGGAAAATCCCTATCACCATCAGACTAGTGGAAAGGTGGAGGTATCTAATCGATAGATTAAGTCTATTTTGGAGAAAACTGTGAATGTACAAGAAAAGGTTGGTCCCGCAAGTTAGATGATGCTCTTTAGGAATATCTCACTACGTACAAGATGCCCTTAGGAATGTGTCAGTACCAGGTGTTGTATGTAAAAGATTTCCATCTACCCATTAAGCTTGAACAGAAGGCCATGTGGTCATTAAAGAGAATAAATATTAATATGAAGGAGTGGATGAATTTGTACCATGACAGTAAGATCCATAAAAGAAGTTTTAGACCCTGTGACAAGGTCTTGTTGTTCAATTAGATACTTTGCTTATTTTTTCAAATAAGTTAACGTATAGATGGCCTAGGCCTTTCACCGTGAGATATGAGTTCCCTCATGGTACGGTTGAACTAGAATCGAGACCTTACTTATTTCTAGGTAAGTTAAAGTATAGATGGTCTAGGCCTTTCACCATGAGATATGTGTTCCCTCATGGTTCGGTTGAAATGGAATCAAAGGATGGTCATCAGTTCAAGGTTAATCAATAGAAATGGAAGTTATATTTGGAGCTCCAAAAAAGTCAAGTTAGTAGAGGAGCTCATACTTTAGGAAATCTGAGTGTGTAAGTGGTCTGCATCATGTCACAACTTTAAACTAGGTGCTACTTGGGAGGCAATCCAAGATTTGTAATGTAATAGTAAGGATTTTAAAATTCATAGGGTAATTTGTGTGTTCAGGTGCAGGGATATTGATCTAAAAGCGCAGGAAATACTGTGAAAATTGACTCTTCTGGGCCAAACGACTAAAGGGACTGACCATCCCAAAGGTCATGGCCCTAGGTAAGTTTTTAATCTTTGAACATTTGTGCAAGTATGGTGGGACAGAAAGCAGAACGTACTGTATCAACCCAAGAAAGACCTTCCCTCTCACTGTCCCAGGGGTCGGTTAAAAAATGTTTAAAAATAAAAACACTGGAGGAATTGTTAGAGGAGTGGACCATGTTTTCTTGGGATGGTCCATCCTTAAGACCGTCTCACAAGGGCGACCAATAAATTTGAATTAACCCTCCTTTGACCCAAACCGACCCCAAACTATTCTTAAAGGGTTTACAACCCCATTTTCCCATTTTAAGGGATGGTGTATCGGGGACTATCCATTGAATTTCTATTGGGGTCGTTCCATTCAGTCCACTTGCAGGTTTTTCTTATTGTGTTTCTATTCCCGCAAGTGTTATCTAGTTGAACTGACATGTCTAGGATGTTATGTGTTTTTTTATGTGTTTTTGTGATGCATATATATGTAGGGTCTAGTTGGGTAGCTTTCTTCCTATTTTTCGTAAAAGTGTGAAAATATGCACTTGTTTTGATATGATTTTGAAATCTAAAAAAATTGTACCCCTCAAAAAAAGTTTATTTTATATTGGATATTTATTTGCTGGTAGTTGACTCTTAGGATCTATTTTTGACATTATATTTATTAACTTGTGATTAGGACTTAAGTTTGGAATTGTGTTCACCACTGGTAGTAGATAATGTGATTGTATTCCATTAGAGTGCAAGGTTTATGTTTCCCAGTCCCCTATGATTAGAGTGCAACATTTATGTACAAGGTTTATATATTAACTTATGATTAGAACCTTCCCTATTGGTTGCACTAAAGTCATATAATATTCGGTTAGAAAGTGATCATGGGCCATGTTTATTTAGTACACTTGAGCTTAAAAAACTTGACCAGATGGAAAGTGTACCCCTTGATCCCAATTTTGAGTATATAAGCCTTTTTCTTTGTTTAACCCCATTAGACTTACCGTTATACATTTAGACTTCCCTATTTCCTCCCTAGTACCTCTGAGGGCACTACACCTCAACTCAGGCTAGGGTGGGTAGATAAGAGTGGTTAAAGCATAGTTAGAAAGCAATAATAGGTGGTCAAAGAGAGTAAGAGAAATATAGGTAAGGTGCAAAGTTAAAATAAATAAAATGTGTTGAAATGGTAAAACAAAATTTACAAAGAAAAGAAAACAAATAAATAATGAATTAAATAAGTAAAACGAAAAAAGCACCGCACTTATAATACAAAAGGGGAGAAATAAGGGGAAAATGAATACAAGAAAAAGAAATAGGTTGATTGAATAGTGAAGTGCCAATATAAGTGTTATCATCATGATTTATCAAAAAATTTGTCATAATATCCAAAGAATGTGTAGCTAAAACTCCACAACTAGGGTTGTGGGAACCATGACAACCTAACGAAGTAGGGTTAGGTAAAAATAGTGATTCTTAAATGGTGTTTATGTACGTATTACAGAGTTCTTTATTTTGATTGATTTCTTAAGGTGTACAATGTTAAGAATCTTCCTACATTCTTTAATAGCCTTGGAGGAAGGTAGAGATTAGGAAAGAACACTACAACGTAGATTTAGAGGTTCCATCTAATTAACCTGAGTCTTGGCGGATAGGGTTAAATATGAGATCAGTAATCGGGGGTTGGTATGGGACTCACTATAAGACCTAGTGGAGATTAGTGTAAAGTTACCTGATTAATTCCTAGCAGACTTCAGGTGAAGTTAAACTATAGATTTTACATGCACTTCACCAGGATAGATCACTAGTACCGAGACCTACATAGTTATAAAGTTAGGGGGGACACAATCCTAATGCTTTCATTCATCTATTTCACAACTTAAGAAATTTACTCTCCTTTTACTATTCAACATAATTCATAAAACTAAAATCCCCACATTTGTTTTCTGCATTAGTAATTTGTAAATACATACTATAACAGAACAAAGTGCTAGTAGACAATATTTCACCATATTCCTTGTGGGATCGACCTCAACCCTAGGCTGGGTTCTATATTTTATAGAGACTGCTTTCTTCTTTGAAAAGAGGTGTATTTTTGGGTGACACCATTAATCTTTATAGTTTATTCAACTTATTTTTTAGGGATTCTAATGTGATGGGTAGCCCAATCTTTCAGTCCTACCTAAGGTATTATCCGAGGGGTTTGAAATTACGAGCAGCAAACAACATAGCTAACCCCTATGAAATTTTTGTCATCTAATAGATCAAAAGTTTGTACACTAGGACATACATTCATCATTTTATTGGTTTTGCATTTCATATGTTTCCTATATATGTATTAATTTTCCTTGATTGTTGATTTAGATTATCATATGACTATGTTTATTTTGGATCTTTTGGTTTGGTATTCAGTGGTCTATTTGTGGCTTCTTGTTGAGTTGGTGGATTGTTCACCTTATTGTGATTTATTAATGTATATAATTGTGGACTATTACCTAGGTTGGTATTTCTCGAATAAAAGTTGTAGTATTGGGGATTAGTGATAATATGTGGTTCTCGTCATCACTTGGATTAATAATATGCTAAGGACCCTACTGAGTACATGTTAATTTCATACTCATCCTAGATTTTTCAGCACTTTCTGTGCATGCTTAGAGCCTAATACCTCTTGACTTTGCCTCCTTCACTTAGTATGATACTTTATTCAGGATCTCACGAGGTAGATAATTGATTCCTTCATAGAGATGCAGACTCCCTTGTCTTTCCATTTTTATGTCGTTACTTTGTTAGAAATGTTGAGACTATACTAATATTGTATTTTAATTTGAGCCTGGGCCTGTTGTATTACCCCAAACTTTTTGAACTAAGGTTTCAACTATTCTACATAAACGATTAGACCTAAACCCAAATAAGTTCTTATTTTAACCTAGGTTTTAATTTCATTTACCAAATGTATGAAGAGTGTTGGATATGGTTTTGGGCATTAATGATAAGTTGAATGAAAGGTTTTTCACTGATTTAGTTTTCTCTTAAATTCTTTCTTGGATCAAATCCAAACAAGCATATCTCCTAAATTATGAGGAGATAGGTGGACTATAACCTATCAACTTAAATATATATTAGTATAGTTTTTAATGCAATAAAATTTTTGTCATTTTGATTTAGGAGTAAAATGTTATGATAATCTCCAAAAGATATGTCAATATTGGAAATTCTAGTTGACCGGAGACTTTGCTAGACTTCTAAGATAGACCACCAAAACTTCCAATAAACCATTAGGGGAGGTCTATTTTGGAATCCCAAAGCCAAATTTTGGCAGAACACCAAGGATGTTGGCGGCCCAACCCCTAACCGTAGGCGAACTCAACAGAGGATGTTTAAAATCTTTTCATTTGATATTTTTTTTTACCTTATTGCACCTTTCCAATAGCCCTAAAGTTGGTATCATATCTCCTTGTGATCATCTAACATCAAGGTAAGTCTTATGAATTTCTAGTCTTTCCCCACTAATTCTGACACCAAAATCTAAAATCCTTAAAAGATTCACCATACAAAAGATTTAGGAGTTCCACGAATATAAACTCAAGATTTTCGAGGACACAACTCTTGAAACCCATATTTGAATTAAGAATTTTCTCAAATCTTGTGGGAGAATTTATTGTATGTAGGAATTTAATTGGGGTTTTCTCCAACGTCATGTCCAAAACCTTGTAAGCTTTCATGAATTCAAAGATCAAGTTAGGGTTATGAACACTTGTGTCACAAGCCGGTTTCTCAGGTTGTGATGGCACCTACAACCCTTCAGTACACGAACCAATACTCTTCTCCAAAATTCCAAGTAACGGACTACTATAGAAATTAAGGCTAATCACAAGTGAGGGGATAAGTAATAAGATATTACAGCAAACAAAACCCTCAAAAGACCTAGTATTATTGTATACATGAGCTGCTACAAGGTACAAAGTACAAAATATACAAAAGTAAAATATATACATATGCCTCGAGAATACAAAAGAGACAAAAGATAAACTGAAGAGACACAAGCAACTCTGAATGCCTGGATGTTACCCTGTATCTTTGAAGCCAACTAGATGGATCGACCTATGACATCAGTGGAGATAGGTCACATCTTTATCTGCACCAAAGAAGATACAGAAGTGTAGTATGAGTACTAATTGACAAATTAAAGAGTACCCAATAGGCTTCAAAAGTCCACCGAGTGTATAAAAGGAATAAAAATAGTAAATAGCAGGAAGGTAAAGTAGACAAGTCACAACACAGGTAATACAACATAGGAAGCTAGCTACACAACAAGGGAAAGAACTACATATATGTAAACTCAGCCATATCTGTGAAGCAGGAACTCATGTAAGAAAAAACATACCTAGTGTTCTTGCAGTAGTAAAACAATAACAATAAGGAAAAAGGTAATAAAAGTTAGCAAGAGAGAGTACGGGGGAACATGCGGTGTATCGGTAACCTCAATGATATGAAAGGGGAAATATACAACAAGAATTCATAAGCACACCTGAGCCCACTAGCGATGGAAAATCAATAATACATCCACTTCTAATGACTACAACTAACAACTATAGGTTTAGATAACCGATTATATGAGCTAAACTATTCATAAACCCACGTCCTCCAATAAAGTGTACAGACAGGGCATGTTTACCCACTGACGTCCTATACCACTGAAGGTTCACAGAGAAAAACAAGTGCAAGAAAGTAACAAATACATAATTAGGAGGTAGGTCTCAGGTGTAGGTGTAAGCACATCCCCTGGCCCGGGTACTAGAGACAAGACCATGGGAGTCATCGACAGGAACCCCTTAGCTAGCTGCAGACCACGTGTTAGGGCCTATGGGGGACTCAAACCACATTGACTCAATAGTATCAATAGTATCAATAGTATCTCAGTATTAATATAATTGTCTTAATGTCTTAATATCACCGTATCACAATATCTTAATATCACAGTGTCTCGGTGTTAGTTGATCTCATTATATTAGTGTCAACGTATCATAGTGCCTTACTATCCAGTCTACTCAATAAGTATGGTATATTTTAAAAAAATTGTACTCACTACCTGAAACGGGACTCAAGTGCCAGAAGTATAGTAAATGATATTTCCTGGTGCCAGGTTATGAAGCCTAGGCTATATCAAGTGTAAAATAAGTAAACCAAGTGCCCGATACTCGATGAGTCTAGAATAAGTGCAAAATTTCTTATCTTATTATTAATTATAAAAAGAATCCATTTATACGAATTTTAGTCCAGTTTATCCATTTATATATGAAAATGGGCCTTCAAGGCCATAATATCTCAGAAAATGGTGAAAATGGGCCTTCAACTCTCAAAGTATAATAATCATAATGTAATTTGTATCAATATGCATGATACATTAAAATGCAAAGCCACAAAAATTAGCAAGCTACCCTGCAACCTTGAACAGGCTCACTCTACAACTAATAGCACATGACAACCAACCCAAACCCAAAGGAAAAACCCAAAAACCAACCCACGCTTCAGCGTTCTAATTTCCAGAGTCACCCTATGACCATTATAGGGCCACAACTAGGTTAAAGGAATCGTATTAAACGAAATACCGTATAAAGAGTGAAAAGCAAAAGAAAAAAAAATGGACAAAGGTCACTGTGCCAACCTAATATTCCCAACCAAAGGATACTATCTAATGCAGCTGTACCAATTATATCCCAACTGTAAGTCAAAAAAGCCTACCTATCTGCCGGTGAAAATACGCAATTGCAATCATGAAAATACACAATCGCAAGATTAATACCCTTTCAGTACTCATATTCGAGAACTGACAATGTGGAGCATACCATGAACCATCACTAGAAACTAAATATGTTGACACACACCATAAAACATGTACCACCCAACTACAATGTAACTCATAAACACTATGATAATATGCCTCTACACTTGACAACTTTGGGATCGATATCCCTCGATCCACTACTAAAAAAGAATCTGTTAAAGGAAAATCACACACATCCACATTCCATAAAACTGTTGGAGTCACCAATCCAAGCCAGAATGACTCTTTTCACCTTTGCAACCCGGCACAAAATCAAATAATAAAAGAAATTGGAAAGGGCTTAAGGCTCATGTCATTCTCAAATTGACAAGTACAAAACATGCTCAAGTGAGTGGCCAGGTGGGATAGTCAACAAATCAATGACTACTCACTATATACAAGAATCAAAATATATAATAAAGTGTTGATCCTAATATCGCGGATAATTTCGAGATACGACAAGAAGCACCAGAATACCCTATAAGAAAATATACGAGAGATAATCCCCCGTGGCTATGAAACCACTCCACATAACCAGTTGTCACAACCAAATTATTCTATTGTGATGACGTCTATACCTCATTTGTAGAAAGCCTAATCTTGGCTTGGAGCAGGTAGCGACGGGCCGTTAACAAAACCCAAGAAAACTAAAAGAAAGAGATGAAGAAAAGAATATTAAAAAACACATGAAAGTAAATACATAATGAAAAAACTCCCAAAACCTGGTTTCGTGGTTGTAGAGCATTTATATACATTAATTATAGAATACAACCTTAAGAGGAAACACTGCAACATATGGATATTCAAGACCCAATTAGGATAACCCCAGTGCAGAAAGGAAAATAGGCTAGCAAAGACGCCATCCACTTACCAAATCTCTTGGACTTGCACCAACTAATATGCCTAATTACGTCCATCCGAATAACGCGTACCAAAACATAAGTACCAAAACCATGGGTAACCTCTCTAGGATAGTCCCAAGTCAAGAAGGATATTGAAGTGCATAAAGTTACTGGTATATTCCCTATCAGGGATGATGACATAACGAGAGGAACGTGTGAAGGACTCAAAGAACATGCCATGTATAGAAGTACCAAAATGGTCCCCCTCTAGGATAGTCCCGAATCGAGAAGGACCCACGAAGGACTCAAAAAACATACCACGAGACTAAGTGTCCATATGCTCCCTCTTTGGGATAGTCCTAAATTGAGAAAGACCCATAGAAGACTTGAATTATACACCCTACTCCCCCATATACCCCTCCCCCTAGCGATGCATCATGCTCAAAGCATAGTGACTCGGCAGGGCTAGTGGAGGGACTCAAAACCAATATGAAAAACTCGTTACTTGCCTATCAGTGGTATGGACATCAAGCTAAGGTCAAAATTCAGGCTCAGCCAGTACATCGTATCTCAAAGGAAACCGAAGCATAACCATGTAGGTACTGCATCTTAGCAAGATCCAACTGTCGTCACATAGGAAATATTCTAAAATCGTATAACTCTCAAGGGAAACATCTCAGATGGTGGGGTAAAATTGCATCGTACTACTCATAAGCACGAATGCAAATGACATAAGTACATGAAACTAGTTTCTCATCAACATCCTGTCGGAACCATAGGTTGGATGCCAAGCCTTGGGCATGAATAATAACCTCTCCTAACCCCACGATAATCCCAAGCCTTGGGTAACCGTACTAGAGGTGCCACAAATACTAAATGGCCCAAGTACACATGTGTACAAAAAGAACTATCGAGCCATCATATATAATCTATCCCCAGGACTACATCAGATAAGGTAAAGAATATCACCATTCATGGCTACTATCTACCCAACATAGCCTCTTTCAGCTAGGTACAACGCCACCCCGCGAGGGAATTACTATCAACATAGCTATAACCAACTAAGTACGAGGTCACCACATAAGATAATGAAGTGTCTGGCATAGCTGTGTCCCACTAACTGTGGCTTAAGTCGTCTCACATCTCTACGAACAATGGCCTCAGGTTCCTCCAAATTAGCCAAATGTTCATCTAACTGAACTAACTTAGAAAAGAGTACATAGGAAGGATCTTGTATATAACGTCAAAGAATGGACATATGAAACACTTAATGGATGGCAGCTAACTCTGGAGGTAGGGCCAACCATTAAGCAACTTTTCCAACTCGCTAAATGATCTCATATAGCTTAATAAATCAGGGACTAAGCTTGCTCCTCCGACCAAATCTCATACGCTCTTCATGGGGACACCCGCAAGAATACGATGTCCCCATCACTAAAATCCAGAGGTCAAAGTATACATATTGCATAACTCTTCTAATGGCTCTATGAATATGAGTCTGTCCTGAATGACCCAAACCCTCTTTGTGGAATCTCGAATCAAGTCGAAAGTATGAGGAAATATGTTAATACTACTGTACAAACTGATTAGTGATCTGCCACACCTACCATAGAATGCCTCAAATGGTGCCATCTGGGTACTGAAATGGTAGCTATTATTATAAGAGAATTTTGGAAAGGCCAAGTGTTTATCCCAAATACCCACAAAATCAAAGACACAAGCATGTAACATATCCTAGAGTACCTGGATAGTCCATCAGACTGACTGTTTGCTTGCGAGAGAAAAAATATACTCAGAGCTACCTCGGTATCCATCTCACGCTACACTGTCATCCATAATTTTGAGGTAAACTGTATACCATGGTGACCTCTTTCACATAAAAAGTGAGAAAAAATTTTCAATCAATCCAAGATGAACCATATACATTCCTGACCCATGGAAGTACGAGGAAGTCCAGAAATGAAGTCCATAGTGATCCTTTCTTACTTTAACTTAAGGATAGGGAGTGACTGCAACACACCCCCTGGTCTATGATGCTCAAACTTCACCTGCTGGATGTTTACGCATTGGGAAGTAAACTTTGTAACATCTTATCTCAAATGCTTCCACTAATAATGTTGTATCATATCTCTACACATCTTCGCGATGTCCAGATATATGGAGTATCTGGTATAGTAGGACTCATGAAGAATAACATAAATCAAGTCATCTACCTTGGGAACACAAATACGAATGCCCATCCATTATACCCATTCAAAATCTAGGGATGCACCACTATAATCACCCCTCAGAACCAACTCTCGAATACTAATTAGGGATCTATCCTTGTACTATCTTTGTTGAATCTGATCAGACATGGTAGGTCTAGTCTCAACATGTGCAAGGACTCTACTCAGGTCTAATATGTCCACTCAGACCAAACGGTTAGCAAATGACTGGTGTCTAAGGCTAATGGCTTCTCTGAAGAGGATATAGAATCCAAACATCACATACGAACAACCTTTTGGCTTAGAGCTTCTGCAACTACATTTGCTCTACCAAGATGATACAGGATGTTGATGTCATAATATTTTAGGAGCTCGATCCATCTCATCTGTCTGAGATTGAGCTCCCTCTAGCTCAGAAAATACTGAAGGTTGTAGTGATTGGTGAAAATCTCATAATGAACTCCATAGAGGTAATGTCTCTAAATCTTGAGCGTGAAAACTATTGGTGCCAACTCCAAATTATAGGTAGGGTAGTTGCGCTCATGAACCTTCAGCTATCGGGAGGCATATGCAATGACCTGACCCTGCTACATCAAAACACTCCCTAACCCAATACCAGAGGCATCATAATAAATAGTATATGTCTGACCCTAAACTGGAAGCGTCAGTACCAATGTGAAAGTAAACAACTCATTGAGCATCAGAAAGATGAACTCACAATTCTCAGAGCATCGAAAGAGGAAATCCTTCTAGACCAGTCTGGTCATAGAAGCTGCTTTGGATGAAAACTGTATTAATCATCTATGATAGGCTTCTAACTCGATAAAGCTACGAACCTCAAAGGGAGTGGTGGGTCGAGGCCAATTACAAAAGGCTAAAAACTTAGTTGGATGCACACTAATACCGGCCGAAGATATGATATACCCCAAGATTTCCACCAAATCTAACCAAAAGGCACACTTCAAGAACTTTTAATACAACAGTTCAGTCCTCAAAGTCTGGAGTACAACTCTTAGTTTCTCCTCATGCTACTCTTGGCTACCAGAATACACCAGGATGTCATCAATAAATATTATCACAACAAAATCAAGGTATGTCCTGAACACTCTGGTCATAAGGTCCATAAATGCAGCTGGGGCATTGGTCAGCCCAAATGGCATAACCAGAAATTGATAATTTTCATACCAAGTCTGAAAAGAAGTCTTTAAGATGTCCCCAGCCTAAATCCTAAGCTGGTGATACCCGATCACAAATCAATATTTGAGAAAACCAGTACCGCACCCTGAAGCTGATCATATAGGCCATCAATCCACGACAATGTACATGTATTCTTGATGGTAACCTTATTCAACTTTCTATAATCGATACGCATATGTGTAGTCCTTTCTTTCTTCTTCACAAATAATATTAGAGCACCCTATGTAGATACACTAGGGGGAATGAAGCCTCTGGCAACCAAATCCTATAATTAAACACTGATCTCTCAAAGAACTGCCAGGGCTATGCGGTAGGGAGAAATAGAAATTGGTCTAGTACCTAGATCATCCTCTATACAAAAATCAACATCATGCTTGAGTGGGAGGCCAGGTTGCTAATCAGGAAAAACATAAAGAAGCTCCCTGACAATGGGCACAGACTCGAGGAAAGAAGGATCAACTCTTACATCATGAACATAGGCTAAATAAGCATTACAACACCCAGATATAAATGTACTGGCCTACATATTGGATACAACTAGCACCGAAGAGTGGCTAATACGGCCCTACCACACAACCTAAGACACAACAAGCATGGATAGAGTCATAGTTTAGGAAAAATAATCCAGGATTACGTGATGAAGGGATAAATAATTCATGCCCAGAATCACAACAAAATAAACTATATACATAGTCACAAGATCATCCCGAGTGCCAACCCATGTATAGTCACAACACAAGCTCAATGAATTAGATCCACCACAAAAGGCTCATCTATGGAGTAACCTCACTCACGATCATACGTAAAGGCTTACATAGAACACCCAAAAGGGAAGCAAAGTACACAGACACATAAGAATATGTAGAACCAGGGTCAAATAATACTAAGGATGTCTGGTCACAAACAAATAACATCCACGTAACTATAGAATCAGAACCCTCTACTCGAGATCTATCAGGTACGATGTAGAACTAGCAGCGCTCAATGCCTTACTAATCTCCCCCTCTACTCCCTCCTTGATCTGTCCAGCCCCTACCACGATCATTATGAGTCACTAATTGACCATCTCTAATTGGTGGAAGTACTATCTATAGAGGATTCACTTTTTAAACCATTGGCTTCATAACCTAACATCACAGGCACTCACTAGAATAGTGATCTATCTCTCCACAATCATTGAAACCTTGGCCTCTTCCTCGACAAGACTACTAACTGGGACCCCCGACTAACATGGCCCTGAACACCAAATAATGCCCCTTGATGGGTTGACTGCTCTAAACACAACCAGCCTACTAAGCTTCCCCTAGTACTACTATTGTAGTTGTTGCTGATGTCCACGTCTATCATAAAAAATCCCAAAAGACTATGACCAACTAAAATCACTCTAACAGCGCTACCTCTTGTCGCTTCCCCTTGGGCCAAGAGACTGCCTCTCAATATTACGAGCATGATCAACAACTTTCCTGAGCTTGTAATAACTCCACATCTGCCTGCAACTTTGGTCTCAATCCTTCTGCAAAGAGGCGAGCCCTCTCACCATCTGTCGGCATAATAGAGGCCCTATGCCTTGAATACTGTGTAAATCAACCTCGTACTCAAAAATCATCATTGATCCCTGCTGCAAATTAACAAATTAAGCTTTGAGATCCTCACAAACACACTAGGGAAAATACTGATCCATGAACACGTACAAACTGATCCCATGTCATCATTGCAGACCTTGAGGGTATGTTCGCTCTGTATGACCTCTACTAGGCCATAGCTCGGCCCTCTAACTAATACCTGATAAATTCAACCCTATGTGTCTCTCTCAAGCCCAAATTTTGCAGCCTGTCCTCACACTCTACACTAAATTTATATGGATCCTGTCTAGAGTCACTAGAAAATCTCAAAGACCCCATACGCATAAAATGACCACGCATCTTCTGATTCTCAAAAGTAATAATAGGAATTGAATGCTGGGATTGGCTTGGCAGCTGATCTAGTAGTACCTCTGGGACCAGTTGGGTGGG
>JBDJHY010795109.1:0-11865 GCA_039654485.1 Withania somnifera | reverse complement strand
GTGGGAATCTCTTCTTTTGATTTTCTTCTCATATCAGTTGAGATCATGACCTTGATTCCTTATGATTTTAAATGAAAGTTTTATTAATAGAGTGCATAACATTTCTTGGACAATATAGGACCTATTTGGGTTCTATTTAGCTCATTTTTTGAAGCACGTGTTCCTTGAGATGAGGCCTACCTCTAATTAATGTTATTTTTATTTTTTTAGGTGTGAGGCCAATGTATCCATTATTAGGCCTAATTCCGAACCCAAATTGAACTTGAAAATATGGGCCTCATTCGTCACCTTTTGACCCATAAAGTATGTTTTTTATAGTTTTGTGATGGTTTTAGTGATTTTGTGGTAGTTTATGATTTTCTCCATGCTTTTGAGGACATACGCCAGCATCCATCTTTTCTAGTCTCAGCTTTATTTAGACTAAACTATTATAGGGTACCTTTTTGGTATGGCTATCTGTGTAGGATTATTTATTGGCTTTTCACTATCTCACATTGATATTTTTCTGTTTTCATCTATTTCAGGGTCTCGTATGGAGATGTCGAGGGACTTGGTGTCCTAGCCTTGTTGAGATTGGATTTGGACCTTATTGGTGGTGTTTTTCCATTTTACTACACCGTTGCAATGTATGTTCTTAGCTGGTAAACTTGGGTAAATCCTAGATTGTATTGAGAGTTGTTTATCTATGATTTTATTGCTATGAATAATACTTTGTGTTGGTTTCTTGAGTTATCGCTAGTGGATGGGACAAGTGTTGGTTTAAGATGTTAATACCTTAATAAAGATAAAAATGTGATTTCTGAACTATGGATAAATGGAATGATTTTTTAATGACTTAAACTCTACGACTGTGATGTAATATGGAAATATTTTAATAATTAAGACAGGCCTGAGGGTTTCACTTACCTATATGTACCACTAAGGGTTAATATTCAGAGGAGGGACTTATCTTGTTTAGTTGAGGGCCATTATTCATAGAGTGGGACCTCCCCTTCTCATCTATGAGCAGTTGTATCAAAGGTTGGACCTCCTATGATTAGTTAAGAGCTATAGTTTTAGGTGGGACCTCCCAATCCTTAATGAGAGCTATTATCTAGAGGTAGTACCTCTCGTGATATACTGAAATATATTGCTCGAAGGTTCGACCTCACTAGTTAATATAAGATCTGTTAATGTTCTTCTTTACTTTTACCCCCATGCATTCATATTTTTGTGTTGCTTATACCATTCAGTCTTATAGGGAGATCATATTTTGTCTTGGTTGATCTGTTTGTGCCTATTTATGGGATATGACATCATGTAGGTTTTGTTTGTTTTCTTTTTATACTTGTATCCAGTGGTTTTATGGGGGCCTTTTGGTTTATTTATCTATTGTTACTTACCTTTCATAGTTTTTTAGTGCTTCCATGTTAACCTATCTTGACTCTGTTTATTCTTAGTTGGAGCATAGGTATGTTTTATGTTTTCAGTACTCGAAACTATGCAGAAGATAATTGTTCTATGAGACAAAAGTACATAGACCTACTTTTTTTTATTGTTGCATATTTCCTTACTTTCCTTAGTCGGTTACCTATACCTGTACCTAGTATTTGCTTCATAGTTTGATGGTATTGGTCATTCCTATTCTTAATGACCCATTTTACTTTCTTCCCCTTCACATTAATTATACTTTGCTTTGGCCCAGTCAACCTATGGTGCCACTAGGTACCTATGTTTATGGTACTCATACTACACTTCTTCCTTATTTTTGTGGTGCAGATACCAATATGGGTTATCTAAGTTTATGAGATTGTGCTGAGTAGGGTGTTTTCATACTAAAGGCTAGAGTGAGATTCTAGAGTTTAATTTGATCATGTCTTCAAACTATTGTAGATTTCCTTATTTTTTCCATTGGAATCCCTGTGTATTTGTACTTTTGTAGGTTGTATATGTATATATCTTTTGAATACTCTAATTGTAGCTCCATACATTAATGCTATCAGGTTTTGGGTAGTTGTATATATATGCATGTTATTGTTGTTATCTATTTATTTTGTATATTTCTTATTATTTTGATATAAGATATGGCCCATTGCTTGCTGCTCTGAGTTATAGGGTTATGATAGCCTACAAGTGGGTTGTAGGCACCATCATGATCCGATTTTTGGGTTGTGACACAAAACTTAGCCCCGTTGGATGACCATTTGGCTTATGTTAAGAAGATTGAGGCCATTATTAAAAGAGATATGAGATTTCTCAAGTCAGAGATTCTAGTTGTGAAGGGTCAATAGGCTCGTTGTTCGCTGGAAGAGGACACCTAGAAGACTAAGGGTAATATGTAAGCTTAGTGTCCATATCTATTTGAGCCATCAGGTATATCCTTTCTTGATTTTCATAGACAAAAGTCCTTTTATTACTAAATGTTGTAATTACCCTCAATCAGTTTTGTGTGTCTATGTTGCTTTGTGTTTAGAGAATTTTGGTAGCTGTACCAAGTAATTTATAACTTGTTTGGACTAGTAATTTCGATCCCTCAGAGTTGTACAACTTATTATCTCAGTTTTCCTATTTTGCATCTTAAATTTAGAATAGTGAAACTTTAGAGAGATCTCCTCGAAAGCATGATCGGAATTGAATTCCAATAGCTTTGTTATCTTTGGAATATGATCTTTGGTCTTGTTTAATTTTTTTCATGTCCTATGGTTTTTGGTTTTGTTTTTAACTGATGTTTTGCAAAATTCAGTTCATTTGGACTTAAGAAGTTGACCTGAGTAAGCTCCTAGTGATTAGAGTGGTAGATTAGAAATCCGATGCTTCCATTAACTCCAGTTTATTAAATTTAGGCTAATAGTGTTATTTGTGTGCTTTGCAGGGTGTCCAAACTTATTTTAGGTGCATGTATGGCTTTAAGTTATCCTTTTCTATTTTGACTCTTATTGATTCTAGGGGTCATTATATCTAAATGTAATTACCCACCTTATTATTCATTACTTTCTGCATTTCCATGTTTAGATATGTCTATTAGTTTCCCCAGGTAATTATTATTATCTTGGATCTCTTGCATCTAAGTTGCCTGTTATCTAAATTTTCCTATTTTGATGGGTTAACTTTGAAATAGAGGAATTGAGAGTGAATTCTTCGCAAACACACACATAATCGGATTCTGACACTTCTGTTAGCTTAGGAAAACTAAATATGGTCTAGTTGAGCCTTTAGTTTATGCCTCGGGGTTTCTGTTTTGAGTTTGAGCTATTTTTTGGAAATTCTTTTCATCCGAAGTTTATTTTGGAGCCTAGGGTATATTTTGATGATCAGAGTAATAGATCAAAATTCTCACACTTCTATAAGCTCCTAAACTGTATGTTCATCTATCTAGATAATTAGTGTGCTTTCGAGGGTGTCCGAGCTCTTTTTGAGGGTCCTTGTGAAAAGTGAGAAAGTTGAGCCTTTTTATTTGTTTAGTGAGAAATTTGATCCTTTTTATTGGTTTAGTTTCAAAAAACCGCTATTGGTTGTTTTATTGATTTCATTGAGTCTAAAATATATTCTTCATGAATGGTGCATATTTGAGTTGTTGTTGTTGTTAGTTCCCTTTAATTTCTGATCCCTCATTTCAAAGTTCTACGATTGCAAAAAAATCTGTAGTCCTAGGCGTTTAGTGAGATCACTCTTATGTAACGTGATCGAAGTAATATTCCTTTCCTTTATTTAGCATGATCACGTTGGGAGTACTGCCATCATGTTGGGTTGTGATTTCTGGGAGTTTTCCCAATCACACTAGGAACATCGCGGTTGCTCCAATTTTGAGTTGGGGCTATGGGCTCCATTGTTTTGGGGTGACATGATCCTTCAATAGTTCACCCAGTTCTATATAAGTCTGTTTTTTGTGAAATTTCAGATGAAGTTCTATATATCTCTATCATCCAATTCCAAGTTCACAGTCTTTTTTCTTCTTCTAAAAGGTGGTTGATTTCTAGTCGGAGTTGAGGAAGCAACTTTTAGCGTTTATATCATTTTATTAGGTGTGTTCTCTTCCTTTATTCTTCCATACAATCTTGTGCATGAAACTTTCATGGTGGAATTTTCATGGGATTAATAGTTAAGTGGAATTCTTTGTTTTCTTTAATAGCGGGGTTATTGGGAGTTTTGTGATCATTGCGGGTTTTCTTCATTTTATTTCAAGGTGCATAGCCTGCTTGATTTTCCATTCTTAGTTATTGAAATATTTTCCCTAATTAGTAAAATCTTTTGTTAAAAATTTGAGGACCTTTCATAGGTCTAATGGATCTTATTTTCAACCATAGGTTCCTTGAGTTGAGGCCTTTGTGCTGGTATTTTTACTTTATTTTTCCAAGCTATGGAGCCCATGATCCTATTTTGGGACCAATTTTCAAGCGATATGTGTTATTCAATATGGTTCTTAAACTTCACCTCTTAACAGATAGACCTTTATTTGTAGTTTCGGAATATCCCAGGCATTTTCAAAATCACTCTAGTTGTGCCAGAAATTATTTCTAAAATGTATAGGTAGGCCAATCTTAGCTACTCTGTAGAATAGTTTTACATTTAGTAGTTATTAGATTCTATCTAGTGTTTGGTCTAGATGAGTGTTTTTATACCTTTCTTTCTCTTTCTGTGCTCGTCTACCCTTTTCAGGGTTTTGTGACTTGTTGTTCCACAACCACGAGACTGTATGTGCTATTTTGATAAAGATATGACTGGAACATAGTGTTACTATATGTAACACATGGTGATTATCTAGGTGGAGTGGGTCTCCCGAAGCTGTGTTTATAGGTTGGACCTCCCATTAGGAAAGGCTCCCTGAGTGTGTATCCGAAATACAATTCCTAGCATGATGGGTTTCCCAACTAATGAATGTGAGGATAGACCTCTGAAATAGGGTTCCCAATGGGCTGGGTTCTCAATGTATGATTTGGAGGGTGGCCCCAAAGTAGAGAGCGTCCAGTGCTGTGTTTTGGGGTAGGACTTTTAGGGCTTCTGCTTTGAGTTCATCAATTCATATTAAATTATTTATCTTATTACTAGTTTGGATTATGGGGGGTCATACTTTGTCTGGTTTCCTTATATAACCTACTGGCTTAATGTGGCGTCAAGTAGGTTATGTTTTCTATTTTTTTGTATGTATCAAAAAGTGGGATACTTGACTCTTTTTATGCATTGTTTGAGCATAGCTTTTTTTTTTTTTTTTTACCTTTTCATTACTAGAAACTATGCAGTAGATAGTTGTGCTGTGGGACAAAGGTACAAATACCTAATTGCTTTATTATTGCATGTTTCCTTAATATCCTTAGTTGGTTATCTGTACCTTTGGCTAGATCTGGCTGCATAGTTAGGTGGTATTATTATATTCCTACTCTTATTAACCTGTTTTACGATCATTGCCTTCACTTTACTTCTATTTTTCTTTAGCCCAGTCAACCTATGGTGCCTACAGGTACCCGTGTCTATGTTACTCATACTGTACTTCTTTCCTATTTTTATGGTGTGGATACCGGTACGGCTCAACTGATTTTACAGGATCGTGCTAAGTAGGTTGTTGCCACACTGGAGACTAAGGAGAGATTTTAGAGTTCCATCTAATCATGTCTTCTAACTATTGCCGTTTTCCATATTTTTTCCATTGCAGGCCCTATGTAGTTATACTTTTTAGGTTTTATATGTACATATCTTTTGAACACCCTGATCGTAGCTCCATATGCTGATGGTACAAGTTTTTGGTTATTTGTATATATAAGCATGTTGTTGTTGTCTATTTATTTAATTTATTTCTTATTATTTAGAATAGAGATGTTATATGGTCAATTGCTTCTTGCTCCAGGCTATAGGTTTAAGTTGGCCTAAAAGTGGGTTGTAGGCAGCATCATGATCCAATAATTGGGTCGTGACAGATGCTTAGACCTAGTTGGATTACCATTTGGATTGTGTTGTGAAGCCCGAGGCCATTATTAAAAGAGATGTGAGATTGCTCAGGTTAGAGATTCCAGTTGTGAAGGTTCAATGGGGTCCTTGTTCAATGCAGAAGGCCACCTAGAAGACTAAGAGCAATATGCGAGCCCAATATTTGTATCTATTTAAGCCATCAAGTATTTCCTTCTCCTTGATTTTCACAAACAAAAGTCCTTTTAGTACTTGATGTGGTAATTACCCTCTAGGTCATTTTTATATTTAAAGATTTTTGGTTGCTGCGCCAACTAATTTATGAATTGGTGGGACTTGTAATTTTGATCCCTAGGAGTTCTATAGCTCCTTATCTCAGTTTTGCTATTTTGCAATTCGAATATCTCAATAGTGGAATCTAGAGAGATCTCCTACAAAACACGGTTGAAATCAATTTCCAAAAGCTTCGTTATCTATGGAATACAAACTTTGGTCTAGTAGGATATTTTTTTCATTTCTTAGGGTTTTTGGTTTTTTTATCTATTTTTTGGAAAGTCAATTCATCTGGATTTAAAAAGTTGACATAAGTTAGCTCCTAGTGATTACAGTGTCAGATAAGAAGCCTGATGCTTCCATCAACTTTAGCTCATCGAATTTGGTCTAGTAAGGTTATTTGTATGACTCCCTGGGTGTCCAGACTTACTTTAGTGGTCTGTATGGCCTCATGTTTTCCCTTGCTATTTTTGCACTTATTAATTTTAGGGGTTACTATATCTAAATGTAATAACCCATATGGTTATTCATTGTATTCTGCATTTTTTGTGTTTAGAGTCATCTGTTAGCTGCCCCAAGTAATTTATTAGATTCTAGGACCACTAGCTTGGCTCTCTGGCATCTCAGTTTCTTGTTATTTCAATTTTCCTATTTTGATGGCTTAACCTTGAAAGAGAGGAATTTGAGAGTGAATTCTTAGTAAACACACTCATAATTTGATTTTGACACTTTTGTTAGATCAGGAATGCTAACTATGGTCTAGTTGGACCTTTAATTCATGTCCTCGAGTTGTCGTTTTGAGTTTGAGATGTTTTATGGAAATTCAGTTAATCTGAAGTTTACTTTGGAGCCTAGGGTGTCTTTTGATGGTCGGTGACAGATAGGAATTCAGACACTTCCTTCAGCTGTAAAATTGTGTTTTACAGCTATTTAGATAATTGGTGTGCTTTAGGGGGTGTCCGTTCTCTTTTTGAGGGTCCTTGTGGTAAGTGAAAAGGTTGAGCCTTTTTATTTGGTTTAGTTTATCGGTTGTTTTTTTAGCAAAAGAACTTCGTTGGTTGTTTCATCAATTTTGTTGAGTCCAAAATATGTCTTTTTTGAAAGATGCATATTTGAGTTTTTCTATTAGTTCCTTTTCAATTCTAATCCTTTCATTTTGAAATTCAATTATTGTAGAAAGATCTGCAGTCCCAGTTGTGCAGCGCGATCGCGCTTATGTGATGTGATCGAAGTAATCTTGCTTTCCTCCTTTTAGTGCGCTTATGCTAGGATCGCTGCTATCATGTTGGGTTGTGGTTTCTAGGATTTTGCACAATTACACTGGGAGCACCATTGTCACACTAGATTAGGGTTAGGGCCATGATCTACGTCGCACTGAGGATTCACAATCGTTCGATAGCATGCCCAGGTATATATAAGTCTATTTCTGTGAAAATTCAGACGAAGTTCTATATATCTCTATCATCCAATTCCAAGTTATAGTCTTTTTCTCCTTCAAAAGTGTTGTTTCTCTATAGTCTGAGTTGGGTAAGCAGCTTTTAGCATTTATATCCTTATAATAGGTGACTTATCTTACTTTTTTCTTCCCTTAAAGCTTGTCCATGAAGTTTCATGGTGGAATTTTTATGGGAGTGATAATTAAGAGGAATTCTTGGTTTTTTTTTTAATATAGTGGGGTTGTCGGGAGTTTTGTGATCACTGCAGGTTTCCTTCCTTTGATTTCCAGGTGCATAGCCTACTTGATTTGTATAACGCTCTAGTGGGAAACCAGGTAAACCTGTATGAAATAAATCCATGAACTCACAATCCACTGGCACATACTCAAAAGTAGGAGAATCGGCACAAATAACTCTAACAATTGCCATGTAAGCATGAGAATATAGGGTAATGAGCCTACAGTCCTGAGAATAAGAAATAACCTAAATTGATGAGCGACTAGTAGGACCACGCCACACTATTGGAGGTACACATCGAACAGATAAGGTCACAATATTGGCATTGCAATCCAGGATCGAATGATAAGGGGATAAGTAGTTTATGGTCAAAATCACATCAAAATCCAACATACCTAATCCAATCAAGTTGTCCCAGGTCATAGCCTTGAATATTCACCAGACAAAGCCTATATACTCGATCCACCACTAGGTTCTCACCATGGGGGTAGACATACTCAAAGATATAGGAAATAACTCACTATAAACTGCAGATGAGTGGCAAAATAAATAGAAACATAAGATAAGGTAGATCTAGGATCTAATAAAATCAAAGATGAGTGCCCATATACAAGTAAAATATCGATGAAAAGGCATCTGAAGCCTTATCTTCAAACTTGACCATATTCAGAATAGAATATTGATGATGATGGAATCCACCTGTTGTGGCTCACTACCTCTTCCTATCACTCCCCCTATATGGCCTCCTCTCAGGATCCAAGAGTAGCTAGCTCTCAACCGATAACTGGTTTCACTACTTGTGGTGGCTGGGCAGGCAAGTCTGCGATCAGAGTAGCCTTTCGCATAGGGCAATCTCTATAATAGTGGACCCTATCTCAAAAATCAAAGAAACCCTCTACATAAAAATCTTTTCCAACCCTAGGATAGTCTCTGGCATAATAAGCCGCTTCTCCACACTCGAAACAACCACCCTTTTCTTCGGCATGACTGCGGTGACCATCATGTGATTACCCTTTTTGTCATTTATTTTCTTTTTAGTTTTTTTTTTTTTTTTGTATTTAGTACTTTCTGTTAGCTTCCCCAAGTCATTTATGACTTGCTGGGACCACTGGTTTCATTGCCTCGCATATCTATAGCCTGTATCTCAGCTTTCCTCTTTTGAAGGCTTAACCTTAAAATAGTGGAACTTGAGAGTTAAATCTTAGTAAACACGCTCGAAAATGGAATCTGACAGTTCCATAGGCTCTCAAATGCAGTCTTTGGTATAGTTTTACCTTAAGTTCATGTCTCGGGCTGTTCGTTATGGGTTTGAGCTATTTTGTAGAAATACAGTTCAACCAAAGTTTATTTTGAAGCATTGGTGGGCGCTGATCGGAGCGTTAGATCTAAATTTTAACGCTTCCATCGGCACTAGAATGATTATTTGGGATTGTTGAGTAATTATTTCGGTGCTGGAGCTGCTTTATCTTTTTTTTTATCGTGCTTGTGGAAAGTTAGAAAGTTTACTCTTTTGATTGGTTTTGGTTTGAGGCTCTTTTTTCTCAAACATACTTTTATGGTCGTTTGTCCATTCTGTTGAGTCCAGAATTTGTTTTTCATGAAATATGCATGTTTTTTAGTTACTTTTTGACATTGTTTCAATTCCAAACCCTTATTTGAAAATTCAGCTATAGTACAAATTTCTACAGATCTAGGTACTCAGCACGATTGCGCTCCTTGAGAAACAATCATGATAATTCACCTTTTATTCCTTTAGAGCAACACACCTTCAGTGACTAAATCATGTTTTTTTAATATTTTCTTCCTTCAGCGAGATCTCACTATCAGTCCATGATCTCGTTATTTTATGTTTTTAACGATTTAGTGCAATTGTGTTTTGAGCACCGAGATCATGCTCTTTTATGACTTGGCTATTTGCGTGATTGCTCAAGTACGTGAACAACTATAAACCTGCTAGACCTAAAATATCAGATAAATTTCTCATTTGATCATGGATTTTACTACTTCCTTTTCATAAAAATAACCTTCCAAGCTTTTGTATTGTTGTAGAGATTTTGTAGGGTGGCTTCCTAGTCTACCCCCTTATTTTTAGGTAAGCTTTGCTCTTTCTTTCTTCTTTCTGCTTAGCTCAAGAGAATATTCAGTGGTGTTTTTGTCTCTTCGAAATGGTGTTTAGAGGAGTCATTTATTTTGCATTGTGGGGCTATTGGTAAGAATTTCTTAACGCTTTGAGACTGTTTCCCATTAATTTCTATGTGCGTAGCATGCCTAATTCTCCATTCTTGAACTGTTTTGCATTTTTCCCATAAACATTGTTTGGCCAATTAAGGACCTTTCGGTGGTCCAATTGCTCTTAATTTTGAACCACTTATTCCTTAAGCTGAGTCTTTATTTCAGTAATTTTTAGATTATTTTTTCAGGACACGGGTCCCATGAGCCTGTTTTTAGAACTATTTCGTCTCAAATTTCACTTGTCAATATGGGTGTAATTATACATGTTCTGATTCATAAATGTGTGATTTGATAGTTTTTGGCGATTATGGGTGTACTAACAGCTTTGGTCCAGTTATGTGCAATTTTTGAGGATTCTCACCAGTGCCTTGGTAGACTTGATTTATGTTTCTCTAGATTGGGTTATTATAGAATACTAATGTGACGTCACCAGTCGTGTAGGATGGTTGTTAGGTTAGAAGACCTATTTTTGTAAATTATATCCGTTTTACATTCCTTTTGGGGGTCCCGTAGAGGTACATAAAGGGTGTTGGGTTGTATGTTGTTGTCCTATCCTTGACATGGGTGGTCTTGGACCCTATTTTGTTGTCTGAGCCATTATGTGACTAGTGAGTGAGTTGAATTCTTAGCTTGTCACCTCTGGCTAATCCTATTCTGCTGTTTACTTCTCTATTATTATTGTTGTGCCATGATCATGGATTTAGATATTGAGCATGTAAATTAAGCACGAGCCAGTGTTGAGGGAAAAAGGTATTTTCAATGTAACTAAAACTAGATGGTTTTCGAGCTTAAAAAATTTAAAGGGATTTTCTTATGTATATATATACTTATGCCACAACCACCTAGTTATATGGAGCTATTTTAAGAATATAACCAAAATAATGATTTGACTATTATATCTTGGGTACTGTTGATATAGGCGGGGCCTCCCAGAGCTCTAACCTTGCTATTTATTAGAAGGTACGGACCTCTGGGGTGCATCCCCCACTGTTGATATTGGAGCGCAACCCCCACTAGTTATATTGAGGAGAAAAACTCCTAGCTGAGTCCCATACTTATGATATTGAGGCACGAACCTCCTTGGGATGGCCCATATTATTGTCATTGAGGCATGGACTTCCTGGGTTGGGCTTATGTTGTTGATATAGGTGTGAACCTCCTAGGTAGGACCCATACTATTATTGATAAGGTGCAGACATCCTAGGCAGGGTCCATATAATTTTTATTGAGATATGCCTCCTAAGGTATGGAACCTACTATTGATGAGGAGTCGTGGACCTCTAGGGTACAGACCTACTTTTGGAACTAAGGTACGGTCTCCTGGTATGAGATGACTATGTCCCAATTTACTTTTTTAGCACCACTATGCACTTAATTTACTCGTGTCGTTTGTACTTGCTGGGCTTAAAGGGGGTGTCTCGATGAGTTCTTATAGTGCTATTTTTGACTACTAATGGGGCATCCGGTAGGTATTTAGGTATTTCTTCTGTTTGTACTCAGTGGTCTTATAAGGGGCATTTTTGTTAATAGTTGTGCCTTACTTTATTTAATTTCACATTCACAACTTATAACTTATAGTTACAATCGACCGTCATATTTGTTTATAGTATACTCAACTGGAGTTCATGTACATTTTCTATAGAAAATTCAGTCCTAAGAGATGGTTGAAAATTCCTGTACGACAATCTTTCTTAGACTACTTTCCTAGTTTTTGTACTTTTTTTCTATTAGTGGGAGCTAGCACTTGTTCTTCTTACCTATTTTTGCATTTAGCAGTTAATTTTTTTATTTCTTTCTTATGATTATTGAC